>CALSCE010009465.1:6584477-6601309 GCA_943593645.1 Bovichtus variegatus | reverse complement strand
TTTTTTAAACGCAATATTAAAATGATATTCCCTCAAAACATTTCAAATCAGATTGTCTGAGAAAGTTGAGTTAGTCTGTGATTGTTTATTTATCAATTTAGACAACAAAATTGTGTATTAAGATATCGTGATGCATGATTTCATAATGATATGATTCAATTGAAAGACGATAAATTATATTGAATTATTGCCCAGCCCTCATTTTTAACATTACACTTTTTCATTGCTCTATGGCTATACTTTGCATAATTAAAGTAGTATCTCGTATACTGTGACTGATGATTTGTTTTTGTTTTACTTTTATTAGCTTTACAAACATGTTGTCCAGATTGTTGAAAAGTTCATCAAGAAGGTATGTACTATAGAGCCTCTTACTGTACATTATATTAAACATTTGAGTTTAAAAAGCACTTTACAAATGCAATTTGTCATGAGACGAGAGGAATAAAATGTGTTTATTTTTGTGCGTTTCCAATAGTGCAAGCCAGAATTAAAAGTTCCTGGTTTGTATGTGGTGGATTCAATTGTTCGACAGTCACGGCATCAGTTTGGTGTTGAAAAGGATGTATTTGGGCCCAGATTCTTGAAGAACTTTACAGATACCTTTCAAAACCTTTACCACTGCCCAGAGGATGATAAGGTACTACATTCTTCTTTTTAGTATTTTTACAATACTAAAAATGAATGTTGAAAGGAATTATCTCAAGGGTGTGATTCTTTATTTTTTTTTTCTTCCTCTTCATCAGAGCAAAATTCTCCGCGTCCTGAACCTGTGGCAGAAGAATGGTGTTTTCGACATGGACATCATTCAGCCTCTGATGGATATGTCCAATGGAACCATTGTACCTGCCCATGCACTAGAAGGTAGAGCAATACATATAATACTATTTGGGAAATGTGTGTAACAATAGCCTCTGTTACCTGAAAGTAAAGGAAAGTGAGGTTGTAATCCACTGTTTGATGAACTGCATGCAATATGAAAATATGTCAATCTTTTTCTTGTATCTTGACAGTTACGGCTGCCCCCCAATTAGTGACACAGCTTCCTGTCACGAGTGCCTCAGTTGTGTCTGCTGTGCCTCAGCTACCCAGTCCTGATGCTTTAGCTGCCGTGGCACAGCTATTTCAGTCCCCCCATGGCCAGGAGGTAAGCAATATATTCGTTTAAGTGCTCTGTCAGTTCTGGATCATGTAAGGTAAAGCATTGTTTAACATTTGAATGTCCTGTCTCTCTTTCTTTTCTAGCTGCAGAGAATGCTCCAGAACTTCCAGCAGACGGATAAGACCCTGGCAGCCACCATCTCAAACACTATACCAAACCCACCCCAGATGCCTATGGCCCAGCTCAACCCATACAGTGCGCACACTGAAAAGAAAAGCTCCTTAGCTGAGGTAATGGCAGAGCTCAGTGTCGCAACATAGCCTGCTGTGATCATTTACAGATTACTTTAGTCATTTATCTAACTGTGTAATATATGTTTCTTCAGAAACTCCTTGACCGATTTGACTATGACGATGAACCTGAGGATATGATTGCTAAAGAAGGCAGTGCCCAGTCACAGTGAGTTTCATAAACTGTATTTATGCTGATGCATATGTTGGCTATGAAAGTGCAGGGACAACAGCACATCATGTTGCACATATCACGTATTTCACCTTTGACTGCTGAAGATTCCTCGTCTGCAATCAATGCAGCTAACATGTAGTAATACATTCCCTGATGTTTTCAATCAGCTGTTAGAAGGCAAAATATCTGCTGTTGCTTCCTAGGTCAGATTTTAGTCTACAAAGAGAAAATGTGCTAAATGTTTTCTTCAGTCATTATCTTGTGGATATTTTTGAAATGGTTACTTTTTTGTGTGTGCGTATGTGCTTTCTGATGCAGTGGAGGCAGGTTAAAGACCCTCTCCAAAACAACATGCATCAACATCCAACATGTGTCACTGATGTTTGACCGTCACTGCAGATAGATGCATGTCCAGACACAAGATGGCTGTTTCATATTGATCTAATGAAGGGGGAAAGTTTCTCTGCCCTGCACCAATCTCAGTTTGACACTTAAATTTTGTGAACATTGCAACAACTTTGAAAGCCAATTCTCGTCCAGTATATAACCTAAACAAATGTGACGTGGAAACTTGAAGCCTCCAGTGCAAATGACACTGACAATGGACTTTTCAGTGAAGCAGGAGACATTGTGTGTTCAGTAGTTAAGCTTCATATATTCTAGATTTTTCAATGAGGGTGAAGGACTAGATATAATTTGAAGAACTTTTAATGTCTAAATGTCTGCTGTGAAAAAGGCCTACAATTTATTTATTTTTAATGTGTTTTATTGTCTTTGTAGGTTTGTAATAATCAAACTCACTATCTCTGTATATTTTGTCATGACAGAGGCATTCCTGGGAGTGTGTTTAACCAGTTTCCTGTACAGATGCCCAACACAGAGAATGTTCATCCACACATGACGGGACAGACCGGTGGTATAGAGGTATTCAATTATCACTACATTATATCATTACTCAACTAACTCTCAAATATCGCATCTCTAGTATAATACAGACGTGCTGTCCACAAATTGTGTAAGCAAATGATAAGTGCAACATAAGTTTGCAAATGTATAGTTAATATGATGAGTGACTCTAATGTTAATGTTTTGATTATGTAAAGGATTAATTGTGTGGAGCTGCAAGCTTCAGTTTAAATGAGTTTTCAATGCCCCTGCGGTATCTGTTTTTTTTAACTGTCTCCTGTGGCTGTCTCTTCGTCATCCCTCAGCACGGTGGAGGAATGAGTCATGGTGAACATCATATGATGCTTGATGGATACCGTTCCATAAATGAGGCTTATTCACAAGCACAGGTAAATCTTTTTTATAACATTAGTTTTAGAACATTTGCATTTGAATGTCAACTTTTTTCCACAAGTTAGTTTTTCTCATTAGTACAGTTGCAACAAGACAATGATATGGCTACCTCACTTGGCAGGGAAGTCTTTTTTGAGAATTTGAGACCCGTGGTGTAAACTCTTTAAATTGGTACTTCTACTCATCCCTCTACTCATTCATTTGTGAAAAATAACATTGTCATGTCATTGTCTCATAGGGAAATTCAAGAGAAGACTCAACTATGAGGCGGGACGGCAGACACAGAGGCTATGGCAGGAGATCAAGATCTAGATCTGGTTCAAGGTAAGAGGCTGTGCTCATCGCAGATAATCAGTGTAGTTTCAGTGTAGTCATAGTTTTTATTGGAGCACATGTTACTTTTGCCAATGCATATTTTGTAACAAATTTTTTATGAGGGTTAAGACCTTTATTTAATGATCTGCTGCAATAGTCGCTGCATTCTGAGGAGTAAATTACACATCAGAAAGCACAGAGCACTTGCTGGTTCTGGGCAACCACTGTCACTCTTAGCTGCTGCTGTGGACTCCCATTACTCAGTGTTCATGCTGTCATTTTCCAGTCGGCTAATGCTGAAAAGAATAACTTTCCTCCAGGAATTGAATTATATGGTGACAACATATTTCAGCTGGTTCAATGTTTTGTGTTTCAGATCTCCCAGACGAAGAAGATCAAGATCTTCATCCCGCTCAAGAAGGCCGAGGCATCGACGCTCTAGTTCTCGCTCCAGAGAACAGCGCTTGAAATCTCGTTCTCGTTCTCAGGACAGAAATGAAAGGGAGAAGGACAGAGAGCGCAGACAGAAAGGTCTTCCCTGCATAAAGAGCCAGACACTCAGTGGTAAGTGTTACAACAGAAACAAACCTGGGAATGTAATTTATGATACACAGAACTGCTGGAATCACTACTCCATGCAAGTCACAGAAGAAAGAGGATTTGATTTCACAAGTGATAAAATAGTTTGAAACCACATTGCTGTATATCTACTAGGGATGTCAATGGTTAACAGTTAATCTGTTACACAGAATATTTTTGACGGGTTATGCATATTGGTCTATAGGTTAATTTAACATGGGTGCCAAACCTTTCTTTCTGTGTGTGCGAAAAACCTGGAGACTCACACACCGGGCCGGCGCCACAAAGCATGTGCGTGTGTGTCCAGCTGTTTCGCTCGCCGAGCGAATTAAAGAGCAGGCAAGAAAGCAGACAAATGAGTATTAAAAATGTTTCAATTCAGAATTGATGAGTTATCTGATCGGCTCTTCTGATCAGCCTTTATAGAAATCATCGATCGGTGGCTGATTGTTCCTAGCACCCTTAACTGATCAAACTGGCGATTAAAATTTCAGCAAAGCCAACAGAAATTAAAATAAAAAGCAAGACATTTACAACGCAAAACATCAAAAATGTTTGCACCTCCTTATGGCCATAGTGCTTCGAAATGTGGTGGCAAAGCTCAATAAGTCGACTTAAAAAAAAAAAAAACCTGTTACTTACCGGTTAATAGGTATCGAGCTATTAAAAGCAAAACTAACCACATTTGACATTCCTAGTATACAGAGGGCTTCAAAACACAATAATCATTATCAGTGGTTGTTATTATAATTCTTTATGAGTAATCAATTAATAGGGCTAGTCAAAGCTACCAGAACCCAAAGTGAGTTTACAAATTGATTATATTTTTATAGTACTCTGGTAGTGTTACATAAACATTATTCTATTCCGACTGAGGAGACATCCACTAAGTCAAAGATGCATTTAAATAGCTTTGTGGAGAAAGTTATTTTTCAAGCATGACACAGACGTCAAAATGAAAGAACATTTGAAGTATAAAAGTTGACTGTATACATGCTTAGATGAATGATTTTTAGGTGTGTACTTCAGTAACACTATTTTTGGTGCATGATGCAGTTACCCCAGACTGCATGTGCACTTGCCAGTGTGACAGTGATTTTGGAATTGTGTACTCGTCAGAGAGTAATGTTATGCTTTATATCAGGACTATACTGGGACTGCGTGACACCCTAAAGTTAGAGCCCTGCTTATTTTTTATTTCAAGTATTGAGGACAATTGTCTTTTGGATTTGGTTCAAATATCTCAATATCTGTTCTGTTGTTGTGTTGTGATCCTTAGTGATGTGTTGATTATTTTTGTTTTATTCCACACAATTTCATTAGGATCAAGTATAGTAAGCAACAACAACAGCAGCAGTCTCATTCACTTTGTGGCTCAAAGTTGTACGAGGAAGGAAAGGAGTGCGCTTGTACTGCATGCAAAAAAAGTGCATGTTTTTTTTTACGCGCACTTAATGGGATTATGAAAGCATGGCTTTGGAAGACTTGTGGACCCATTTTCATTCAGATATCTTGAGGTGAGAGGTCAAGGGACCCCTCGTATATGGCCATGCCAGTTTTTCCATTGCCAAAATGGAGCCTAACTTTGGAACGTTCTTTAGCCTCCTTCCCGACATCGTCCGACTCCATGGATTCCTTGGTTTTTCTAGTTTCAAATGATACCAGTGTCTTCACTTTAGCTTTAAAACCAGCTACAGCCTCTGAAGAACAGAATGCGGACCGGGCCCGAGGTTAAAATACGGTACAATTGGTTGCCAACAGGGCCAACCAGATTTGTCATGTGTTTCCATTTTCCAGCGAAAACGGGGTAACAATTACCTAGATTTCCTGGGGGACCAGATTTGTCAACTATTTCATGCTTTCAGGTTGCCTAGGAAATCTGAGTAGTAACCACTATAGTTGGGCCATAAAGTCAACTATTTACATGACAACATATTCCAATAAAAATAAGAAAGTTTCAAATATTCACATTTAAGCAGATAGTGACGTTAAACACAAATGAACTCTCTTGAATGCTCCAAGCAGTTGCTAATGTCAATTTTCTTTTAGTTTGCAGCACTACACTTTGGGTCGGACAACTAGACAAG
This sequence comes from Bovichtus variegatus, assembly GCA_943593645.1. Lineage (NCBI taxonomy): Eukaryota > Metazoa > Chordata > Actinopteri > Perciformes > Bovichtidae > Bovichtus > Bovichtus variegatus. Next base: position 6,595,462 of record CALSCE010009465.1, on the reverse strand, counting down.
AAAACTCAGCAGTCTGACGTGATGTCCCTTTTGGAAGAGTTTGGCCAGATAGAGTCCATCAATGTAAGTTTGGACAATTTGCATCAAAGATATTTGTAATCCTCTGGTCTTGAGATAATGTTATCAAGTATTTGCAGTATTACCTTTTTTTTTTTTTTTTTTTTTTTTTCATGTCCAGATGATTCCTCCGAGGGGTTGTGCCTATATTGTTATGGTTCACAGACAAGATGCCAATACAGCCTTGAACAAACTCAGTAGGGGGTCATACAAAGTCAATCAGAAACCTGTTAAGGTACATAAACATTGATCGAATTATTTCCGGTTTTATTTTGGTTCTGTGACTTTAGTGGTGATTGTTAACTTGTCATTCTTGCCTAGATTGCTTGGGCTTTGAACAAAGGTATAAAATCGGCGCACAAAAAGTTCTGGGATGTGGAGCGTGGAGTTACGTACATTCCCTGGAGCAAAGTCAAAGTTGAGGAGTTGGAGTGCTATCGGGAAGGGGGTATGCTGGACACAGATACACTAAATACAGGTAAATGCATACCTATTTCTTTTGAATGGTCAAGATTCACCTGCTGCAGGCTTTTAGAAACGCTTTTTCTAACATTGTCATCGTATTTTCCTTTGTACACAGAGTGGAATAGTGGCAAGGACTTCAACAAGAAGGCAGCTGTAAATGGAGCGCTGGAAAGTGTACCAGCAGATGGAGCCGTCACTGCTCACATTCAGGTAATGTTAATACAGTCTTTAAACATTCTTTTTCATCTACAAGTGCTGATATTTTATTGGTTTAATGGCCTTGGTATTGGAGGCTTACTTCACAATCTTTATTGTGAAGGCTGTAAGGAAAATAAATTATTGTTGCATACGAGTAGTGGAGCTTATCTGAACCACCTTCTCATCCTATCTTCAAAAATCAAGTCACTTCAGATTTTTAGCCAAAATAGAGGTTAAAAAATGGATGATTTTCAGTTTCAGCCAGACTGCATATGCTCTTATAGAATTTAACTTGGGCTTAGTCGGTAGTGGCACTATCACCAACTGGTTTGGTCAGTAATGATTGTATCTTCACTTTAACAGAGGAATGTATGCCATCTGGTATAGTTTGCACTAGGTTAACATGAAAAAGGTTGCTGATCTCAAAGCCAAGAAAAAAAACAGTCAGCAGTTTGTGTCAAAAAAAGTATGCAAATGTACCTTTTGGCCAGTATTTGGGTTTATGTGCATCTGTGAATGTTTGTGGGCTTGTGAGCTCCATGTGTCACACTGACAAATGCTTTAAATGGGACATATACCCATGCAATATTGCTTGAAAAGCCATATTTGATACCTTGAATGCTGATAAAGCTGAACTATCAAGGTACTTATTTTGGTTATGATATATAAATTGGATAGAGTCAGCCTTTTTCAGATGTATTTATTCTTTGACCCAACATATTAAATGCCTTCGACTTTCTAAGCGAGCACTCAGTTCTTCTCATTGTGTAGTCTTGACTTGGTGTTGAACACTGAGATTGTCATGTTAAAGTTTCTCAAAGAGGTCAGATAGCCCATAAACGGTTACATCTTACTGCCCAAGACTTGTGCTTTTAGAAAACCCTCTGTCAAGGTGTGTGCAATAGATGTGGGATATGATTACTATTATTTTTGGAGTGCTGAATTAAACTGTTATGAAAAGAGACATTTTCATGCATCTGTTTTTAAATTTAATATCAGATTTTTTTACTCTATAAGAGGGGTTGTCAATATGTCACTCACGTCATTGTTTAGGTCATAAGGGTTGTTTCAGAGTCACCAAATAAGCAGACATGTCTAATTTGGTGATTTTTATCCACTTTGCCACAATTCAGATAAGCTCCTCTGCTGATAGGCATTAAATTAAGTAATGCTTATTCATCCATTTCTCCTTTTTCTTTGCAAAATATTTGCATCTTCACTCAGTAACCTTGTACTGTGCAGTATAACTTATTCAAATAAAGTGGGAATTACAAAAAACTTTAATTACTGTGGTATGTGTAGAGGGAAGCATTGATGTGATCCTTTCTCTGTTTTCAGTATCTGAGCTCTTTTATACAGTGTCTGGGTTTGGCAAAGTTGTCAGTAATTGTGTATAAAATGTTTCATTTTTCACATCAAACTACAAAAAAAAGTTTTGCATACAATCCACCAGTGTTTGAATGACACAAGTATTTAAATCAATGAATCAGGTTCTTGTTTAGAAAAATGTATGCGCTTTGGATGCCATGAGGTGAAGCCTACACTTGTGAATATAGAACTGAACTGATAATGAGCTTGCAATAACTTAAAGCACGAGTGTGACAGTTCAGGTGATCACACAATATGAAGTCAATACGTTTTTAATTAGCATTTTTGTTAAAATTTTGAAGCAAAAAAAAAAAGGTCCTTATGACCACATGCAGAATAATCCAGCTGGACTGTCTGCAACCTGCCGTACTTGGCAGGAGTGCGAGACTGCACACCTCTCTGTGAAGAAAGGTTGCTCACATGTCTTGAGGTCGAGAGTTTCTGACTGTTGGCTGCTGGTGGGACTTAAAGGCCTGATTGGGAGGAAGTGTCCAAGTGGGAGACAAGGTAAGCCGACAGCAATTTATGCAAAACTTTTGCACCAAACCTGAAACCTAAACGGGAGATATTATTTTTCCAACTTGTTTTAGATGCGTTTTTGGCAAGGGGAATATTGCCTGACAACAAAACAAGGCCAGAGCCATTGTTCTTGTAATGCAGTACATAAAGCAGAATACAGTTATCTGTGCTTCTCTTTATACTGGACATAAAGCTTGAGCATGTGCTGTTGATTGAATTATTAAGGACAAACTCCACAATCCTTAACAACAAAACTACTCAAACCACTTGTGAGGCATAGTCTTGGTCTCCTTTGTATGCTGTCCTGATTTCTCCTGTTAGGCTATCATTATTTCTTTGTCACGTCTTGAAATATCAGTAAAAAAGTGAGGCTCTAGTTTATCTTATCAATGTGAAATATGATCAGGAAATAATTATAGCCAAGCTAACCTGTAATGGCCTGTTTTTGAGACATTAATACATTTTACTTGTTTATATTCAGGTTTAAACTTGTTCAATAAAGTATATTATCAAAAGTATAAAGGTAACAGAAACTTAATACTTCCCAGGCCTACTGCTATTTTTGAAGAAAATCTTTTTAAAATTAGTACTAAGTGTTCTTCACACTGAGGATAATTGTTATTTTACCTAAGATAACAGTAAACAAATCAGTTTTATAATTGTTTCCGGATTATATGTGTTTATACACAGTAAAAGCATTTCATGGAGCTTCCAGATTTAAAATTTGTAAATTGGAACTTGAAATTACTTTTTTTTCCCTTTTCCCTTTTCTATAATCAATAAAACCAAAAAGGGACGTGTCCAAATGTCTGCCTGCTCAATCATGTTACGCAAAAAAGATGTTTTGCATTTACGGCTAAACTTAGCCTGTGAAAGATGCACGAGTTAATCCTTGTTCTTCCTGTTGTGCTTTTATCATAGTGAGCAGATACTTAATACTTTGACAATTCCCCAAAACCCTTTCAAGTTTGCTCCTCATTGAGCAGCATACAGTCCACAGACCTGAATCTGATTTATTGTGTAAACTATTGTGAGTCTTGACACTTTTGCTGTGTAAACTCACCCAGTCCTCGAATATGTGGAGTTCCAGTCCTGAAGCAAAAGGGAAGTTCATAGTTGTCAGGCCACATGCATTTGTGTTGTTTGTCCTAAATGCATCCAAAAATAACATCTAACATAACATCAGTAGACTGCACACTGTGCCTTCATGTTCACCCACCACATGGTGGCAAAAGATCAATGAGGGTAATCTTGATAAAGCACTTAGTTGTTGCTGTTTTAAAAAAATAAAATAAAATAAATTGTTTGTCTACTATATGTTGTGTGCACATCAGGCCAGCCACTCTAACTGAATTTCTTCATTATTTAAAACATTTTTCGACGTTTGTGTGTAGTTTTCTCTACGGCAAAGAGCTGCCATATTTTCTGTCCAAATGATTGACATCCTTTCCTTGGGGAAAATGTGAATTTGAAATGTTAGTCGAGTCTTGTGATGTTAAGCCCCTGTTTTTAAAATTTCCCTCAGATTCTGTGCATTATGGGATTTTACAGAAATCTGCACTTAATTGTCATGTTAGCATACTAAATCTTAAGCGGTACCACTTTTTTATTTCTGTCCAATCACTACAAGAGGTTCTATGGCAGGACATACCCACATAGTGAGCATTGAAATGTCTTCATTTTAAAGAGAATGCACCTTTTTAACATTCTTTGGATTCAAAAAATGGCTGTTGAAAAGTTGTCTTTCTCAGGATAACCACTTCTAATACTAGCAAATAATACTTAACCCCGTCACCTTTATCAAATTTGGCTTTTTGGATGTAAGCTATGGCACCCATCACATGAGTTATGTAGATCTGAAGAGTTATTTTCTTTGGACATTCCCTCCTACCTGCATACAAAGGTTTGGTCTTCTGTACTCTGCCCATCGCAGACAACCTTACACTTATTACAGAATTACTTGACCACACGTTTTTGGACACTCGGATAGTAATGCAAACGGAGGTGAACGCTTTTATTTTTAGGTTATGTAACAATCTATAATATTATCCTGTCCAACTCAATTGAGCATTGAAAGCAAATAACTTAAGCTTAGTTTGGCCCAGTGACACTGTTTACTTGGCCTCCATTGTATGACGTGTTGCAAAACACACACTATTGTTTTCTATGTATGTAATCCAACACACCTACAGCATCTTGGCACTCATGTACGTGTCAAAACATGCAGCTCTCCTTTTTTCCAACTCGTCAACTCTCCAAAAACTGCAATTTCATCACATTTGCTGCCTGGATGGGGACATCCCAGCTTCTGTACCTTGACTGGCTCTTCTGTCTGTGTGGCACGTTTGGTGTGTGTGTGTTGTACAGGTGTCAAGTGACACCTCAATTAATGTTACGTGGCCAGTGTGTGTGTCTTGCGCTAAAAGGATGGAGTCGGCCATCTGCTAATGCAGCACAGGAGGAGAAAAGTGGTTGTGGACGAAAAAGTGCACGAACGAGGCACATGGTTAAGCAGTGCCAGATAGAATAAATGATGCACCTAAACATGCAGTTGAGGAACTGTTCAGGCGATATCTGCTCAATAGAGTGGGGTTGACGGGGCCTGTGCCCACAGAAAACCAACAAAACAAACAGCATGTATCTTTTACCCTATTCCATATTTTCATCTCAGAATTTATCAGGATGCTCCATAAATACTCCCCTGGGCCCCCTACAGTGGTTCAGTTTCAGAATTGCCGTCTTCTTCACCCCACTTGAGTGTGGGACTGAGTTTGTAAAAACGTCTTAGATTAGTTTGATACCAAAATCTTCTCAAGTGAATGATCCTAGTTGCCTAGTTTTATGCCAGATGACAACTATCCCTCAGCAACCTGGCTCTAATGCTCTTGTTACGTTTGAAGATAATTGGGTCTGATTTCGAAGCCCATTTTTATGAGCTCAGTGTTTCATTGAGTCCTGGGTCCATGTTTGGAATTTATCAATTTTCCATGGATAAATCAACAAACTGACATTACAGGATTTTTCCAGTGCAACTATTAGCCATTGTTTCTACAGGTAACCAGGCATGTTGAAGTAAAGCGGATACAACAAAAATGTTGCCAGCCCTCGGAATGAAGTGGACAAGGTAAAAAAAAAATGAAGTTTGAAGCCACGTTAAAACGTTTTTACTTTTCATTTAGCACACCATAAACAATGATTTAACTACAGAGATTGTAATGTATGTGCAGTTTACACAGGGAACACATTTCAAAATGTCAACCTCTGTTTTAAATGGCCTACCACTTTTTTTTAATTTTTTTTTGTTTGCCTTTTGGGAATCCTTTGTGCACTGTTTAATAGTAAAAAGAAAACAAAATCATGAAATAAAAAATCATTAGTTATACATGAATGGGAAGTGGCCTCCAAACAACCTGTCAAAACAAGCAATAGTCTGCAACAAACTATTAAATAACGGAACATTGCAAACGTGTACTTTACTATGCACTTTTACATATATAATCCAAAATATTAGAAATAAAAACTGTTCCAAAATACAGCAGTCAGTAACGTAACCTGAAACTGCATAAATTACACTGAGATTTCTCACCTTAGTTTTTTCTGTTTCTTTCATAGTCATTTCTTTGCGAAACCTTCAAAAATATTAAAGAATTTTATATTTTTTCATAATCATTTCTCAGTTTTAAAGGGACAGATGGTCCAGTTTAAATTAAATGAATATATAAAAACAGCTGCAGAATTAATTTAATTATTTTTTTTTTTAGATGGATGTGACTCGTATTCTTAATCATAATTACACATTGAGTTCTTTTGGGTTTTAGGTTTTCACAAATGTTTCGCGTTTTTAACATCCTCAAGCCTGTGCTTAGAATAGAAATAAAGAATAGAAAGTGAATGTGAGCGAGAGACGAGAAGTAAGGAGAATTAAAGATTCAGAATGTGTTGTAAAACCTCGAGCTGCTCTATCTTTTGTTATTTACTTTTTTATGCATGAAAAGGCTAAACATTCTACATGTAGACATCACAGATCTGACTCTTAGCCCCCTGGTTCAGGTAGCTCAGTGATTAACATGGATTATAATGTCAACTTTGAGCAGTCTTCTCCTTTCAGTCGTTTTCAAGTGAATTGACATTTCAAGGAAAGAGGGAAATTCTTCAATTACACCAGACTCACATGAGGCCTCACAAAGGTGAGTGTTAAAGATATTATTTTTGGATGTTGGGATTCCCACTCTTGGATGATGCTGTGGAATGGTTGGAAGGTAATAATGAAAGGCTCATTCATAATAAAAATGGACTTTTGAATTCTTCCATGACATTTGTTTACTCATGAATAATCTAAGATATCGAGTTCTAAAGGCCAGTTTATTGTAGAGCTGCCTTATTACCGTCTCTTCACATTCTTAAAAGTAGCAGGTATAAACAAAGAACAAAGGAGTTATATTGACAGGAGTGAAAGCACTGGGTTGATACCCTTCAGAGATGCGAGTCTTGATCAAAGATCCAATGCCCAGCTGCCTGGCTCGTGGGGTTTCCTAAGTGAAAATCACTTGCAGGAAAAATGGAGCAGCAGATATCCCGTATTTTCTGCTGATGGAGTGAAAAACCAGGGTAAGGGCAGACCCCTCTGTTTGCAATTCCAAGAATACTAACTGCATGAAGGCTGTTTGAGTTATGGGCTGCTTTCTCTTTATTTCAATTGTTTGTAAGGAGTACACTAGTTAGCATGAAAAAGGCTATTATGATTACATTGAAAAAAATGTATTTTATGTTCTGCTATTATGTTCCCTCCGTGTTTGATTTTCATTGATGCAGGTAGTTAAATCATCTAATTTATTTGTTTATATATATTTATATGAAAGTTAAGTAATTATTTGTAATAATTTAGTGCAAGGACTTTGTTTTTGCCATTAGATGAACAATAATTTAAAACCTGAATTGGGTCAGATTCACACCCATTAAGCTGAATGAATTGTAGTTTTAAAGCTACTGTGGGCAATTTAAGAAAAGTGCATCCCCTTCATCAGTGCTTACTCCCTTCAAATGAGGTTCAATCATGCAAATGCCAAACTTAAAGATTCTGTACGACTTTCGGATCATTAATATAGCAGCAGACACCTATTTACCATGTAAAGCTATAGTGGAGATATGTCATCCTGAGCAGAAAATGAAGTCACTCCCTCTGTGTGTTGTAAGCCCAAGTTTTGCTGGTCTGTGTTGTGATAGCTGGGCCGGCCACGCGTGCATGTGTCCCACATGCTAGCTAATCACTGCCGCTCTGCACTGCGCTCATAAAGCGGTTACCGCTGATTACACCGTCCCCAACCCGCGGGGGCAGGACTGCATTGTCGCGGAAGCGTAATGACCACTCAGGTTAGCACCGTTAGCTGCTAGCCATCAGCGCAACCATTTCCATGTTGAGAGCTGTGTGCAGGCAATCCCAGCCCAGACTTTGAATCATAGATACTGTATGCTCTGAATGTCATATGTTGCCCCTTTAAAGCCACTATGTATAGGATATGAACATTTCCAACATTGGTGCCCCCCAATGGCCATATCAAAATTGACACCGTAGCGGACAGAAATTTACACCATTACCCAGCACTAATTAGCCATTTGAGCAAAGATTGACAAAATATCAAAATGAAAAAGCAGTTGAGCTTTACTATATTCTGGAGTGAGGCTAACAGTCACTTAAGTAGTAAACTCCAGTTTCTGTTTACAATGGACAACAGTGTTTCTTCTGGACAATCTTTATTGATGAATTCACAAGAAGAAGAAAAATACATTTTACTCCGATGACAAAGCTTTAGCTATCAGAACTAGTCGACTTACTGACCTGAGTTTGGCTCCTGATGAATCGAGCGATAATTATCTCTGTCAAATTCTGAATCCACTGCAGCTGTGCTCTCACCTGCAGTTCTTCTGATGGCCACTAAATGGTTCCAGAAAAAAAGATTATTGAAATACTGGGAAATCCCCAAGTTCTCTTGAAATACAAACTTAAGTATAGTGTCTGTTGGTGTACTTTTACTCTTTTCACACATTTTGTGAAATTGCTACATTACCACTATATGTAGAACAAATACGCAAACTTTGTGAAAATTGGTGCAACCTATGTGATGCTGTCTGTAACAGTTTTTTTTTTTTATATATATATAACACCAATGGAGTACAGTATGCCAAACTAAGAATTTTCTAACAGTACTCATAGTGTCTTTCAATTCTATTCCAGCCCTAGTTGTTTATGTGTTTTTTTTTTTATCACTTAAATGATTTGTATTTATACACTGATACATTTGCATATACCTTTTTCAAGTTGCAAGGTAGAATATTAGTTTCATTTATTTATATGTATGCATGGCACACCTCCAAGCATAGAATAGTCAAAATTATGGTGCAATAATATTTCATAATTATAGCTTATCATGGATCCTTGGACAGTTTCAGTCACCAGATTGTTTTATATATACAATGTTTAGCTTTATCAAAAGTAGTCGAGATGGAAATGACTTTCTACCAAATATTACAAAAGAGGTTCTAAATGTTGCCGACAGTAGCTTTAATGTGCATAGTTGTTTCTGAATGTTCTGTTACTAAAACCTTTTCCGACATTGACAGGGAAACCTTTCCAGAGCTATAGCATTGTGAAAAGCATTTGATGCATGATTACTGTGCGACTCATCTGTGCCGAGATTACTTTTATCATCTCTTCCCACTACATGTGATTATGATTAGTTGGAACAGAAATAGTTGCTTTTCATCTAAGGAGAGATTTGTTTGGCTTGCAGACATGAGACAAATCTGTTTTTGAAAACATAAACCGTCAGGGGTATTTTTTTGTATATGTTGTCTGGGTGTTTTGCACTGGGAAGTCCGTCAGTCACATTTTGAAGGATTACAGCATATTGCATTCTATATCCGTAACGAGATGTGTGGGTAGATTTTCTCTGTAGCCTTTGTGCCTACAGCGAGCTTTGGCATTTAGGGGAGGATGACGAGGCAGATGCTTAAGCTGATCACCTTTCAGCATCTGGTAGGCTATGAGTTTTAACTTGATGTGCTCACTGAGTCTATTGCCAACAGTCATCAAGCATTAATGGCGAGAAATGTAATGTGTGTTTATTATAGATTTAGGGTTGTAGGATGAATGTATGACACATGAGTTACATCTGGGGAAAATGTAAATGTTATGAGCAATTAAATGTTAAATGAATGCATCAATGGTCTCGGTGGACATAAATGTTTAAATTGTATGTGTCTCACTAATTATACCTATCAAATCAAATTACCCGAGAGTGCAGTCATGCAGTAACTGTTACAGCACATGTAGCATGATGAATACTGTATGTTTATTTAATTTTTTAGATGCTCTATTCTTACTTTTATAATAGAACTTGATTCGGTTACATTTGAAATGTTTAATATGATTTTGTTGTGACTTCATTACTTACTTTTGGCATTCTAACTAACTAAATGTGTGATTTACAGAATATAGTATCTATTTATTATACAATGTATTTGTCTGCTGTATATTATGCTACTTCATATACCCATAAACTTGTAAATGTACATAAAATTTTAGTTCTCAGATATAGAATAATCATAATTATTAGAATAGGTTGTCCATTGTTCATTTGTTGGACACCAGGATATCTCAGAACATGCAAACAGATTTTTGTGGCAGTCCGTCTTATTTTAAATCATTGCATGGTTGTTATCCTTTCCTAGTTAAAGAATATGTGAACTCTGTACTCTCTCAGGCACTAAAACACTTCCTTGCCCAGGTTTGTCTTTACCTTAAAGCAAAGCCATTGTGTTGGCTGTAACTCTGAAACTAAAGGAGAACTCTGTCAAATCCTAAAGGTATGATTGTTGGGACAAGACATTTTTTATTAAGATTTGGATTGTTTAGGGTATTATAGGAAATGAGTGAATTGTTCAACATTGTTTGCATGGTGACGTGCACCCTCTGAAAGCCTTTTGTTGGTTAATAATCAACCTGGAGTGTCGATCTCCCTCAGCAGTCAACAACTGCTCCACCAATTAAACTCCCAACTTTCCTGTTACAATTAGCCTCCATATCGCAAACGTCCTCCCATATACGGTCGCTGTTATTTGTTAACATCTATTTCCAACTGTGTGCGGTTGTAGTGTTAACAGAGTACGTAGTGTATATAAATCTATGGTATTTGATGCTGTGATAAAGCAATTTTAAACACAACTGTGACCACAACCCCTATTTGTCTATGGTGCTTATACCCTTTGTCTTACATACACAAACCCTTGTAAACTGTGAAAAGAGCCTGTGGGTATTGTTTGTATAGTTTGCATACTATATTTATATATATATATATTTATATATTTTTATATATATATAT
>CALSCE010009465.1:6562659-6579477 GCA_943593645.1 Bovichtus variegatus | reverse complement strand
ATATATATACATACATATATTTATATATATATATATATATATATATATATATATATATATATATATAGTATGCGGACACTATATGATGCTGGGTCAAAAACTGCGGTCAAGCGTGCGAGGGGTAAGTAACTAAACAGTTATATTTAGCCCATTTTTTTGTTCCAGCAAATAATTTCAATACAAGATGTCTTGAAAGGTATAGACTTGCCTAGATCCTGACCTTCATTTGTGGACTATATTAAATATGTAGACTTGAATGTGTCCTGAGCAAACATACTTCATAAAGGTTCTTCTTATTCTGACTGGGTGACAGTTTTTCATTTGTAATGAACTACTCCTTGAGTGACACACACCATCACCTAATTATTCTGTATTATGGGATTGATTCCATTCAGCCTCTTAAAAATACACAATTGTGTCACAGTGTTGTATATACAGGATAAACATCAACACGTCAAAGTATTTTTTTCCGTAAACTAGGCTGAGCTGAATTTCAGCAGATTTCCTCCATCTTCCATTTCCCCAGTGTGTTTAAAGCTATGATATAGTGTAGTCAAAGTAATGTCATGTTTTTACTATTACTTCACTATAGATTGTTGCAGGATATATCAAATGAATGAAGGCAGTTTTACCTTACACAGCTTGCGGGTACTGTTTCCTGCAAGTTAGGAGTGCGTAAGCTTCTTTTTTTGATCTATGGACTTCCTCTACTTCACACTTGTGTACCTTTTTACAATGCTTGACGCTTGACATGATTCTTTTTTTTAATTCTTTGGATAATGATGAGGTATGATAACATCGCCCCTGAGGACTCTCCTGAAATTCTTGGGGAAACTTTCAGAAATACTGTACAAAAATACTCATCAAAAGATTTTTTTTTTTTTTCTTCATCAAATGTGGCAAAGATAAATACACATGGGATGCAATCTAGAAGCCGCATCATGCTGTGGAATCAGAAGATGTAAATACAGTTCTTCTTTCAGTTCATTGCTCCGAGAAAGCTTTTTTTTGCTTGTTTTACTTTAGTCTTAAAATAAATTGTGCCATTGTGTTTCTTGTCTTCCAGGTGCCACCAGTTCAACAAGCAGCACCCATTGGAAGTCCACCTCCTTTCCCTGGCCCCATCATGCTGTCCCCTTCATCCAGGCCTCCAGTTGGGGCTCCTTTCATCCCCACAGAGTTTGACCGTACAAAGATGGCACCAGGTGAGACATTTATTTAGAATAAAATAGTGCGGATGTATCGGCCATAATCTAAAGGGGAGTGCTGTAATGTATGATGGATGATAATATAAATAGATATATGCCGCAGTGTTGCCCCTGTTCTTGACTTGATGCTAATTCTTTAAACGTTTGCTCTCTGGCTTGTTTTTCTTTTGTGCTACCAACATGGTTAATTTCCCACTGGGGCTTAAAACCTTATCTTATCCTCTTTGCAGCAAGAAGTGTACTACCTCCAGAGGACTCTCCCATGGATGCTAAAGGAGACACAGGCACACCCTCAGATCTGGGCACCGACAACAAGCTGGGGTCTCCTGCAGCACCGGTGATGACCCTGCCAGGCCCAGGACTTATGCAGGGGCCCAGACCGGGTATGCTCCCTATGCAGCCTCCTCCCGGGATGCCGAATCCTCATCTACCTCCATTCCTCTCACCTCCAAACATGCCACACATGCCCCCGCAAATGATGCCCGGAGGACCCATGTTTCCACCTGATAGGTTCAGAATGCCTATGCCATTTCCTCCTCGTGGCCCTCCTTTCCATCGACATCCTTCTATGGGACCAGAGGGCATGAATGACAGAGAAGGGAGGCATTTCCGAAATGGGAGGGCAGGGTTTGGAGGCCCACCCTTCCTCAGAGGGAGGTGGTAGAGGTCGGCTGAATGAAGGACTTGAGGGAAGAGGATTCTGAATCACTGTGACGGATACAAAGAAGTATCAGGACATCTGGTTCAACAAGGACTGATGTGAACAATTCTGGGTGCATAAACCTTTATTTTACACCACCAGAACCTTTTCTTAGTGTCAAATAAACAATGAAAAGCAAGACACGGTGTTCTGAATGTGGTCCATTCTCCTTGAAGTTCACCAGAGAAGAGACTATTTGCTGTAAATACTGTTTGTGCTTGTAGCTGTTTGCTATCTTTTTGTATATTTTAAGTTGTGTAGTTTATGCTTAAGTCTAATCTAAGTAGTTGGAGGTAAAAACAAAGGCAAAGTCTGTATTTTTGAGCCGATTCCGTCACCAGAGTTTTTGTGTATGGAAGGAGACTGTAAAAATCTTTAATTCATACCTTTTTGGTATTTTGTTTTTAGTAAAATGCCTTTGTAACACACTGATGTTTAATTCTTCACCAGAGAAGTTGGATTTCATTTGAAGATTTTGTGTCCTGCCAGTAGAGGGTAGAGTAAACCCTGTTACCATGGCCGACCTCTGTTGTACATTAAGGTCACACCTTGTAGGATCATGTGCAGTGAATATTAAAAACAGGTACTACCATTTGATCATTTGGTTTTATTTCTGTCGAGCGAACTGACATTTTGAACCTCTTTCTCAGAAAACTGAGCTGGGTTGATTAAAAAGCCCTGCATGAGAACTTACTTTCAATTTCAAACATAATTTAGCAGCCATCTTCCGTGGAACATGCATACAGAAATACAAATCTGTGATTTAAACCTGTATTATATTAAACCATATGGGATCATGTTAATTATATGGCTTGTTATAGCTAACATTATCCTTTTTTTTTTTTTTGGTATTTTAAATGGAAGTCAGTGCAGCTTTCTGTCTCCATTCTTGTTGCGGGCTTTTGCTCATGAAAAAGCATCAGTATGTGCATGAAATGAATGCACAGACAGACTGCACCAAAGACCATTTAAATTATGCGTTTGGCTTAAAACATTTTTTTATTTTACTGTGTTTTTTTACCTAATTCTAAAACTAAACACTCTTAAGCTACTACTGTGTATTTCACACGCTCGATGAATGCCGATTCGAGGTGAACCGCAGCTGATTGGCTCTGAGAATAAATAAGTGGCATTCTCATGATCCACTTGCGCGCCGTCTCCAAGGACCGTGCGCCCCGCCCCTCTCAGCGGTGTGGAAACAACACGCATGGTCCGTGGACAGGCAGGCAGACCTGGGAGAGGCGGCAGGATACAGAGACACGGTGACGGACAACACCGGCGTGTGAAACATGAAGATTTCAGTGTCAGTACAGAAGCAGCCAGATCCCGACGGTGGCGGTGACAGGTATGTAAAGGGGAGACCGGCAAGCATGACGTCTAAATCATGATAAGGATAATAGGCTCGATGTCCGATCATGTTTCCGCGTGGTCCTAGCGCCGTCCCCACGCATGACCGCGTCACTCAATCATACAAGTTTATCAGGTATGACAGACGCTGCCGCACCGGTGCGGTCCAGTGGAAAAGGCCGACAAGCTGCGTTTTCATACAATCTGTGTGTTGCGCATCATTCAGTCAGACGCCAGTGATGTGGGGGTAAAAACAGCCATGTAGCCTGAAAGACAGCAGGGTACAGCAGGGTTAACGTGCATGTTCGGACATTTCAATTTCCATCAGTACATGATTGCGCATCCTGCACAGCAGCAGCTCCATAGGCTAAATGATTTCCTTCAGCAGTGGGACGTTGGTTTAACAAGACATGCAGAAAACACAGACACGGGGACATGTCCGCAGTAATACCTCGGAGGTGTTTTGGTCATTTGTGGCATACTGTTTGGGAGCGGAGAAGCCGCGCGTGGCCTCAGACAGTGCGGTAAATTGTTGCATGAAGCAGAGTCATGTAAGCCGACTCGTTGCATCTCTCTTCGTTGTAGTGCAGATGATCCAGGCTGTTGCTGCTGTATTTACACCTTGCTTTGGCAAAACGGATCATGTGCAGGTGACTCAGCTGACATGCGATAGCTCATTTGTGCAGCTGCTTCACTCCAATAATGACCCGATGGTGTCAAGTTTGTTGCAGCGTCACTGCCACAGTCTGCTGTTGGAAGTGGTGTCTTCCTGCCATATTTCTGTGTGGCTGTGATAATCATCCTAACAGGTAGGTGCACAGGTGACTGTAAGCGGATGCTAATTTGTAGTGCTGTGGTAGGTGACGTGTTGCAACAGATGTACTAATGTGTAAAGCTGAATATAAGATATTTAGTATGTTAGATGTTTTAGACAATATTTTATATATTTTGTATTCGCTGTCCTTGTGTTTTCTGCAATTTGTGCTGCCACAAGAAATGTATAGTTTTTCTACCAAAAAGAAAATCACCACAGGGAGGGTGAGGTGCAGTTTTGTCTCAGTCAGCAGCTTGTATATATGGTGAGTCTAGTATGACCTGACTCCTCCACAAACGGGTAGTGGTGAGTGCATCTATCAAGGGAGTTTGGACACCAGGGAAAAGATCATATCTTAACTGCTGCATTATAGAACAATGATCCACTACAGAACATTTTCAGTGATAGAAGTTTAAAGCAACATTTTTGACCTGCAGTGAAATGTAACAAGGCAATGATCTGTTAAAAACTGTAGCTGTGGCATCATCCTAAAATATATCTTTTGAGTATCAAACAACACACATGTGGCCTTGAAAGATGGCTGTGAGAAGTCTGTAGTTTAGTTCTTCACAGAGAGCAGTGGCTTGATTTCATGTCAGTAATGATGGATTACGACGGTTAAGAGTTTTCGCAGAAGGAAAAGAAGTTGCAACAACAGCAACACCCACAGAAGTCTCTTGAATCACTCCACTTTGCTGTCCGTCCATGTGTGTTCCAGTCATTTACTTTGGCTACATGCATCGCTTTTGACAATTTTTTTTTTTTTTTTTTCTAATCAAAAGCTCCTGAGGTCTACCAAAAGTGGTTATCAAGACCAAAAACTAAATTCCATAACTTTCAACAATCAACAGAGATTTCTGTATGTTTTGCAGAGGCCACTACATTCTTCAGCATTCTTCTAATACACATAGATGTTTGAGGATAGTCACACACATCTGCTGTCTTTAAGTTGTTATAAGAGCTGCTGGAGAGAAAATAAACAAAGTTAATTATTATACTTATTAAGGTAAAAGAAATGTTAAGTAACATCCAATTTAAAAAGCAGACAAGACACGTGAGAGATGTAAGGAAATTAGAGGCTGGACTCTATTACACTTCTTGTTTCCATTACATATGATGTGGTTTGATTTTATAGCATAAAAGTAAACCGCGTAGTTGTGAAATTACATTGTTGACCTTGATTAAGTGGCTTCTTAGAGTGAAGATTGTAAACAAAAAAAGGTGAACTTTTTTTTTTTGCTACGTAATAGTGTTTTATGGGATTTATGTTTTAAGTGTTAAATGATGTTGGTTACAATGGATTGTGACCGGATATAACATTGAAAAAAAAGTTTTTAAAAGGTTCACGGAAATCTCTCAGACTCCTGCAGCATATTGCCATATTCAGATTAACGACAGCACTGTTGCACAAAAAAAATGCAGCCTCCTCATTGATTTGAATGAAAGCGCTGATGCAGAGCGTTAGGGAGAAACACGGTATTTCATGAGAACTTTTTAGCTGTCAAGAAATTCATTGATGTTGTGATCATTTTTTAGAACCGTTGTGTTTTGGAATCTGATAAGTCTTCAAAAAAAGCATAGATTTATTACTCAAACTTTGACTTATTACTACAACTGGACTTTAATGTTCTCACCAGCACCTGAAATAACAGGAAGATTAGCTGATTGCCATGACGTCACAGAATAAAATATCCAAATAGCAACACTGGCCTTTGCCTTTTTTATTACATCGCTTTTTCCGTTTTTAACGCCTTGCTAATTCTCCTTTCCTACATTGATCCATCATCATTGTTTTTGCCAAATAATGTCCAGATGCATAAACATTTCAGAGTTGGTGTTTGATACTTAAAATATGCTGTAGACTTTTTTTAGACATTTTACGTTGGGGTAGTAATTGTTTCAGTGGATGGCCTAAAAGTTAACTACGGCTCGAGGTAAAGCAGCGGCAACGATCCACCTGTGGAAGGTGTTTGCTACACGAGTTAGTTACAGAACATATGCGCGACCCAAACAGCAGCCTGAATACTTTGTGGCCGAGAACCATGGGAAGAAACCAGCATGCTGTGGAGCATCCAGCAGAGTGGCTTCTTGTACGGTGACGTGTCCTCGGGGTGGTAACCTGAGCCCACCTGTGTGACATGCCTGCACAGAGACCTCACCCTCTGCCTGTCTGTCTGTCTATCTGTCTGTCTGTTTGTCTGTCTTTGTGTGGTCGAGTTGAAACTAGTTTTGCTTCCCCTCTGGCTTGTGTCCACACTCTTTAACTCTCCATCTCAAAGATCTCAAATGTTAGGCCAACTTGAGGCAGTGCAGTGACTGGCGTAGCCACACATGAAAGAATGTCTACACATTCATATGGTAATGTGTTGGCTTTTTATACAATCCATGACTTTGTTCTTCATGCATGTACAGCCATGTACTACCAAACATAGTTGATTTCTTGAAATGCGCATAATTTAACCCTGATAAGTGCTCTTTGTGAATTATTCATTTCCGTCCCACTTGCACATAACTCTTCATTCCCCTGCAAAGTAAATAGTGAAGACAGTCTAGTGTTTTTGCTTAGTGCCAAGTGAATAACATACTGAGCCTAGTGTGATAACGCTAACACAGACTATTCATCCCAAGACAAAATCACTACTATTACTCACAGTAGTTTTATATGTTGTTTTATTCAATAACCACAGTGTGTTTTGAGGATGTTTGACTGATTAGCTTTGATTCTTATTCAGGCAAGCCGTGTTTTAAATATATTTATTTCTAAATCCGCAAATAACAAGAGGAGTTGTGGAAATATTAAGTACACAAATTAGATCCCAACCACACAGCTGGAAAACTTTCCTACCAGGAAACTTGTGTCATTCCTGTAAGTGGCTGATTGTAGGTATTACTGTGAGCGTGCTGAGCTGAAGCCTCAGTAACATGCACACATATCTCCTGATGTGGTCGGAAAATGCCATGTTAATTGCCATTATTCTGCTCAGCAGGTTTTAATAATGAAATGACCACATCTATACTCCTCTGCACTTCACTTAAATGCATACTGCTGGCTAAGTTGTTTAAATGTTTGAATAAACTCCTTCAGTGATGTTTGTGAGTCTGAGTATTTCATATTCACTTTATAGAAGCTCTGTTCAGTGAAAGGAGACCCCATGCTTCAGTTTTTTCATTAAATTATAGAAATATGCATATATTTTAGTGCTGCATTCTGTTACGATTATTTTATTAATGGATTAGTTGATAGACCAGGAAATTAATAAACAAACAACATTCTGATAACATTTGATTATTTGATTATGTGTTGGCAATTTGATGTTTCCATGCTTCTCAAATATTTGCTCCTTCCGTTTTTATATACTGTCATTGAAAACTGAATTTGTTTTTTGACTGTTGGTAATTCAAAACAAGCAATTTGAAGATGTCAAATATGGGCTGTTAGGAAATAATTCTATTTTGACATTGTATACATGGCATAATAAGTTTAAGCTGGTTCTTAATTTAAAATGTAAAATGAATCATTGTTTGTAGCCCTAACATGTTTGCAGGCTGTATTTACAAGGACAGACGATTCACTTCCCCTCTGTATTAGAGTTGTAAAATTACATCTTGGATCACACTCTGTTAAACACTTTTTTTAATGTAAAAGTGGCCTTCTCCCACACAAATCCTGTAATGCAGCGGCCATATTGTGTAACAGTTTTGATGTTGCAGCTGTGAGTGGTCGTCTCCGTCCAGCCTCTCGGGTTGACTGCAGTCTGCACAGGCTGATTGCCAAATTTGCCTTGTGAGAATTATCTGCTCTGTTTCTGCACAGAACAACAGATTCCTTATATAAGAGTGGGATAGACTTCATGTTGCGGCCATATGCAGCATGGGATTTTAGCCAATCAATTTTTTTCACTATATATATATATATATATAAGTAAATTTGTAAATTTCCCCGCTGTGGGACGAATAAAGGTTTTCTGATTCTGATTCTGATATCTCTCGGATCAGGCAGGCTTTGTTCCCTTTCAGCCCGAGTTGATGGATGAAGGACATCCATGCTTTCCTCCCCACCTCTGTTTACATCCATGTTGTATTGAGTTTCAGACAAAAGCTCGGACTTCCCTTGTTCTTCATGACACTACATCTATCTCCATTAGAGAGTACTATTGATGTGCTGCTGTATCAGCCTGTCTTCCCCCATCTTTGGACAGTTGAAAAGAGGTCGCACTCATTTAAGAGTATTGTTTTGTTCTGGACCACGTGCTGCTAAGCAGGTGATTCATTGAATTGTTGAACCCTACTTCAGTATTTTGTGGGCATTTTTAAACAACACTTGACTGGAGGACTGGAAGTTCCCACATATTCCAGCATCTGACAAAGTGAGGTCACATATGATGAATTCATGATGTGCTGAGAGTCAGCGTAATCTGGAAAAGCGTGTAGATGGCTTGCCAAGATTTCATCCCAGATACTTTCCAGAGGACAACCCCTTGAGCAGTGCTGCACTTTTAGAGTCACTATGATGCACTTTGTATCATGTGAGAAAATGTTAGGTTTTATTCCACTAACCTTAACAAGCAAGGACCAAACTCAAGGTTCTTTCACATTTTAAGTTGGTGCTTGTAGCAGGTAACTGCTGCAGAAGCATTTTGTATGATTCTCTGCTTGACTTATAAGCATAACGAAGACATGGGCTTTCTCATGAATTATTCTAAACCTCAACGAATATTCTCATCAAAGTCCAAATGAATAGACCCTATGATGTTGCTAGCACCTTTTTTAGAAAGAAGCAAACAAGTGCTCCCCACAAATTAAGTCGACTCGTCTGCACCATCAAGTATTGACTCGAGCTTCAAAGCTTCCTTTGAGGTTGTGGTAGCCTCAGAAAAGTGATTTCTGAAAAGATTCTGTTCCAGTTACAGTGGGCTACTATATTCCAAAGTGAGAGGCCAGTGTGTGTGTATATGCGGACTATTGGATAGTATTCAGTCGCAGTGTGGTACCACAATGACATGACAGAAGAGCATTAAAAGGCCTCATCAAAGCTCAGCTCCTCCTATTTCTGAGCTGTGAGCAGGAACCTATGACCAGCTGTCAGAAATGCACATGCTAATAATCATCAGCTCTACGTGGCTGGTGGAGCCTTGTGTTTTGGGATGAATAATAGATGGTAAGTGCACTAAACTGGTGAGGTTGAGTCACTTTGGGGAGGTAAGAGTTTGACTAACTTTACCGTGCCATCAATCATAAATAAGAACTTCTCTGGGCCCTTTTTGTTTGCTTGAGGTTGACTCTGGTGTGGGATTTGTTTTGAAAGTGGCATGCAGCAATATGTAGTTATCCTGGGTGTGCATCTGAACCTCTCTCAGTAAGCTTTTATTTGGTGATTGGTGGTCAAAAGATGTCTAGACATCTAGGTTAAAACTGGGCTATATTTGGTACAAAAGTCATAGTTTGTAAGATGTCTACATCGCATAAAGAATACCTGTTAATCTAAATGACTATCACTAACCGCATGTTGAAATATATATATATATATATATATATATATATATGATTGTTTAAGTTAATCAAATAGTCAACTGACAGAAGATTAACCAGTTTTATATTTCTTCAATTGTTTAAACTAATTAATGCAGGACAAATGTAAACATTTGCAGCTTTCAGTCTCTCAAATGTGAGGATTTACTGCTTTTCTCTGGATTTTTTAAATCATAAATTGAATATTTTGGGATTTTGAGTTGTAAAATAAGTACTCTTATAGACGTCACCAAAGAAATTGTCATTGGCATTTTGCACAATTTTCTTAAACGTGAACTATTAATCGAGAAAAAAAAAAATCAACTGATTAATCCATAAAATTAATGCAATGTTATTATCTTTTGCCATGTAAATCAGCCTTTTCTGGGCCAAGGAGGCTTTTTTTTGCAGTTTACAAATTCATGCTTGTCAAACTATGGCCAGTGTGCTTTGTGTAACTAGCTCAGTATACAGTTGACCCTAACCCAGCAGCTTGTTAAGTGAGGATCACTAAACCTTTAAAATGCTCCAAGCATCTTTTAATAACTAGTATTGAAGAGCTACCTACGCTGTATACTGTAGGTTCACTCCCGACCAATCAGCAGCTATTTCTCCACATTCTAAATTATTTCCCTCTCTATACCGGTGTCTTTGATGTCGACTCCTGAGAGCCTACTCACTGCTGGAGACCACTGGATCCTCCGCTAATGATCTCTACCCAGGCTGGGGTTACTGCTTTCATGTCTTGCGTAACAGTTGCATTTTTCTCTTTTAGATATCAATTGTACATGGTGTTCTTTTCCAGCACAATGGATCATCTGTTTCCTCAGAGGGATACCCAGGGGACATGTGTTGTTGTGATTGAGGAGACCTTCAAGAAAATAAACACTTGAACCCTTGTGGTGATGGATGTTCTTTTCAGTGTGTAAAATCAGCTTCAATGTGATGTATGCACAGTTTGTATTTATGAGCCAGTGGCTTTATGTGCTGTTCTGGGAATAAAGTTTGAATCATCAGACGTATGAGCTTGAATCTAGAGTACATCTTGATAAATAATTGTGGGCAATACTCATCCCCTGTATGTTATTTGAGAGTGTATTTGTGTGGGACAAGAAAGCATTTTGGCTTTGTAGTTCAAAATTGTTGCTGATAGACATCAGTGGTTTCATTGTACTGGTGTTATTGCAAGCATTTTCATATTGTGGTGCAACGGTTTGAATGTCAGGCATTATATTTACATACTCACTCTGGTCAGGGAATGTTGCCTAATATTTGTTGCTGTTTTCTGCACAGCAACATCTGCCTTGACCTCTTATATTAAAATTAGCATTGTGTACGTCTTTGTTGTTGACTGTATCCTTCAGTATGTCCTTGAAATGAATACATTACACCATGGACAATTTAACATCACAGCTACATTGTGTTGAATGATGTGTCATCCTGTGGTCCATTCAAAATTGCTATAATAAACCAGTGCAAAGTAATTTATTAACTGACCTTAAAGCTATTGTGGGGAGCCGCGCTGTGATTTATCCTGTTAGGTGTAAGATATTAGACTCCAGTGTCTTGAGAAAGTGTTAAACTCTTGACTTTTCCCACATGTTGTGATGTTAGCGGCATCACTTCACAACAAAAAAAACAATAATATACATGACTAATCTCCATGCAATAACCAAAATGGGGAGTTAACATTTTATATACAGATAAAGAGCCAAAAAATAATTTCCTACATGTACTGTATATAAAAACTTTTTCCTCGCAACCAGCACAACTCGTCCCCTGTCTAACAGCGCCCCTGCTGTGAAGCAGGGAGGGCCATCAGCTGTTCGACTGCCGAGAGCTAGGACACATGCAAAAATAAATGGGGGGGGTCTATGGAATTGCTTTAAAGTAATTTCTCAGAGGCTTCCTCGCTATCTTCATCCAGTGTGAACAAAGTGAAAGTTTTCAGATTTTTATTTATAAAACCTCTAAAAACATAATTTAGTTAAGTCTAATATTAACTATTTCTGCTACAAACGCATGTGAATCTAAATAAAATGCAAATAGTATTACTGTTAACAAAAGCATTTGAGGTAAACTAGATTTTTACATATCCTGGGGAATAATTTGCCGTCATTCCTCTGACTTCAGCCGGGTTTCTTTTGGTTCTCTCTGGCTGAAGGTGATTGGCAGTGATTGCAGTTGGTTGTGACACCTGGCGAGCATCAGCAGTCTGAAGTGTTGCTGTGGAGCTGTAACCATAATCTCACCTGCCAAATTGCTCCAGCGGTATTGAATGGCCTGTCAATGTATTGGATGTCCAATTCAATAAGCTCCTAAATTGAGTGTGGGTAGCACTGAGTTTAATAGCCGTGTGTCTGTAATGAGAAAGCAGAGTATTTTGTTTAGCTGAGCTCCATGCAAGCAATCTACATTTCTGAAATGCCTGTGGTGAGAGCAGACGTGGATTCAGCATTAGCCCACATTTCACTGATAGGCGCATTATTGCGCTGCTGCCTGATACAGAATACTTGTCTTGGGGCGAGGACTATTTATTTAACTTATGTGAATTCAACAGAAGTCTCTTTTAGGTTATTCTTTGGTTGTAAGTTCCTACTATCAAAACACACCATCCATCATCAATATATTTTTTTCTACGCTTCTGAGATCTAAATAATAATCGCTTGACATCATGTCTTCCAACCCTATCATGTGCTTCCAGGTCTTTTGTTGTCGTTGGCTAACATCCCAACAAATTGTTCACTAATATAAATGAAGAAACTGGCACAGAGTGTGTTTTGTGTGTAATTTGTAGCAAATTTGGCACAAAACCTCAAAAAAAAATCTTGTTTTTCCTGAAAGATTACTTGTGTGAAGTCCAGCTCAGGAAGTTGATAAGAACTCAGGTTATTACGTCTGATTGCCTTTGCAGACCAGACATTCCTTGTCTTTACTATGGTTTAGTTTAATATCAGGGTCACAACCTTGGCAGGACTTGAAAATACACTGAGAGGAAGTCAGGCTGACCACGATGCTGAGTGCTTTTTATTTTGGTCATAGTCATTACAAATTCTGGACATGGCAATGCAGCCCTCCGATCTCTGGACTCTTCTCAGACGGGACTAAGCTCAGTGCTCTCGCTGTCTCTCTTTTGCGCGGATGTCTGTGTATCTACTTCCTTGCCTAGCTCGGAGCATGTTTTACTTTCAGTGTGCATGCAAAGCTGCTCCTGCACACGATGCAGGCTGCAGCTGAACAGACGTCGCTGTGCCCTCAAATCCTCCGTCCTCCCCTTTCCCTCTGCCAGTTTCATCATCTCAAAATGAATCCGGCACCGCTGTCACTGCTGACGTGATAGCCACACGACATCACTGGTGCTATGACAACAGCAAGGCCAGCCTTTCTCTCGTTCACAGGTCCATTTTGGGCTCTCACTGAATGTTCCAAATTATGCAGCACAACACATTAAGACTCCGACCTTTCAGCCCTTGTTGCCTTTGAGGCGAAAATAACATTAGTTTGATTTTTCCAGAATGCTGTCATTACAAATCCTATTCTTTAAACCACAAAGAAAGGGGAGGAAAGCCAGACAATTTTCTGTTCAAGTCAAAGAATTGCGGTGAAGTTTACATTCAAGCTGCTTCTGATCAATCTGACAGTTGTTAGGGTTTTTTTTTTTTTTTTTTTTTTTTTTTCTTTAACAATAAAAAGGTTTCAACATTTAGTGTAAACATAAAGCTTCTCATAGTGGAGTGGAGGGGCAATTACAGAGGAGACAAGGGAGGGAACACACATTCCTGCTGGCAGTAGGTTTGTAGTTTAGGGGGATGGAATTATAGAATGAAGGAGGGAGCAAGAAGGGAGGGAGGGAGCAAAGAGTGTGAAAGACTCGGCAGGAGGAGGGTGTGTGTGTGTGTGTGTGTGGGGGGGGGGGGTTACAAACAGTCCCTCCCCTCCCTCCCTCCCTCCCTCCCTCAGTTCTTCAACTCATCCTTGCATATAGTCAGTCTGCTGTGGACTTGCAGGAGGTGTATCAATAATCCTCATATGAGGCTTAACATTTCCCTCTTAGTGATGTGTGGGATTTCTTTTGGCTTCTGTGGAAAAGCAGAAGTGACACTTCCTGGTTGTACACAGTAAGGTAAGTCATTGTATTTGCTGCGGTGTATTTTTTTTATAGCACTGTGTGTTTGGCTGTGTTAGTAGATAGAAGAGACAAATGGCTTCCCAGCCTCAAACCTCCCACTTTCCAAAAGAGGTGCTAAATCACACCACCAGTAACCCACTGAGTCAACATGTGGCCTATAAGCATCGGTTTCAGTGAGTGTAGTTAAATATATCAGATACAGCCAAAGCTCTTATGAATGTCATTTTGCATTTAAGGTTTGAATTTATTCTCATTAGTTTCTCTCTCTCTCTCTGTGTGTGTGTGTGTGTGTGTGTGTGTGTGTGTGTGTGTGTGTGGGGTTTCTCTCTCTGTGTGTGTGTGTCCTGGGGGTCTTCACAGCCTGTATTTAGGGTGGGGTTTCCACCTCATGTTTATACCTGTAGGACACAACTTCATCTACAACAGCAGGCAGCCATTGTATTGCTCTCCATTCGCTGCCAGACGCAAACAATACAGCTTGTGACTGTGTCATTGTAATGACAAAGAAGTGGTGGCAGTTTTGTGATGCTGAGAAAGAGATGATGAATTGCAAATGTATGAGATGGTCAAAGTCAAGGAGAATTCCCAGAGCGCACCCTGGAGGGGGGCTGCACGACTTTATAATGTGCGAGTTCATTTAAAATCCTGGCTTTGTGTCTGAAAGCCCCGTTGTGACTCCTGCGGTGGGGAGAGGGGCGAGAAATGGTCATCTGGTGTCATAGATATGGAAATGTATTGACCGTTCAAGGCTTAGCAGGACAGGAGGTCAGGCTCGGGCTTTCAGGCTTGTGCATCTTGACAATGCTCCTGTTATGACTGGAGGAAAGCAAGCGTTTAAAAAAAATACAAACTCTGAGTTCTCTTTTAATGCTCTATATGAAAATTGTATGCAATGAGAGGCTTTTCCTCCATATCTAAATCAACCCAACACAAATCCTCTCCTGAGAGGAAAATAATGCATCACAGATTGGTTTGCATGGTCTTGTGTCATAAGCTTCACTTAATTGAAAGGAACAGTGTGCAGTGGAACAAAGGTTGCATTGTAGATTTACAAGCCAGTGGAGTTCATCAAAGATCAGGTGGTCTTTCAAATACTTATCTTATTATAGAAGTTGGACTATTATATGGAGCAGAATTCAGCATGACGGCGCATGCAGCTCCACAATAATGTTTTCCTTGTCATTCGGTTTGATACACCGCACTTTGTCCTGGCTTTTACTGGTGCAAGTTTTCACCTGTAGCATGTGTAGCCCACTGCTGCAAAGAGCGAAAGAAATACTCTGAACAAGACAGTGATGAGACGACCTGTTATCTCGACCACGCATGATATTGGAGCTTTAAAACAGGACAATCCTTTGCTAAGTGTAAAAGTTAGTAGTGTGTACTTTAGGTGCATGCAAATTAGTTTCCATTTGAATGCACCTTCCCCAGTCCAAACCAGGAGCTGCGTGAGCTTCATCCGCCAATTGTTTTGTTTGCTGACAGTCAAATTTAAGTTTTTTTTATCAAGTCACTGAATATTTTTGGTCTGCCATTTAATTTACTGCCATAAGATGTGCTAAATGTAAGAACTAGTCATCAATTTGTAATGTATAGATATGCAATCATATTCTAAACATTCCCAAAGAAGGGAGCATGGACGGCTGTTTTCAACGGTGCAAATCAGGGAATGCAGTCTTAAGCTTATATTTGTTCCTTTGATGGATACTTTAAAGGGAGAGGGAGAAATAGGTGCAGAAACAAACTATGATATTACTGTGTGATTGTTGTGGTATGTGTGGGATTCCCCTTTTTTTAAAAAACTTTTTTATAAAGTTTCAATAAACCTTTGCATCACAGTTGCCTCTGTGGACGTACAGTGTATTGGCTAATTGGTAAATAAAAATGTTCTTCTGCACAGTCATGAGACTGACAGCAAGCTGTATATAGTTATTTTAATATGAACTAAATGGCATGTGGGACTTTGGTTATCGTAAATAATGCATTTGTTTTTGTGTTCTTGTTAAAGTAAAGTGACACAATTTTAGTATTTGAAACTAACTCTCCCTTTACCTATTTGGTCATTATATTAATATAATTTTGATTTATATTTAGTTTTTTTTGACACAAATATCCTTACATTGCATGCAAATAAAGGTGTTTGGCCCAAATAAGATGATAATGGACAATGTCAGTATTTTTGCTAATTGTAAACAAATCACATGTTTGCATTGTAAGTATTATCCCTAACCGTACTATATGCTGACATTTCAATTAATGAAATGGTCCTACTGCACATTAGTAGGGAGTGCCTATCCTACACTGCTTAGAGAGATTTAGTGTTTATTACCAGGTTTCAAAATCTGGCAAACTGGATTCCAGCTGAAATCTTTCTTAGTGACATTTTACCACAGGGCAATAAAAAAGCCTGTACTGGAAAATGGGATCAGGACAGCTTGGAGGAAGCGGACACATTTTCTAGCCAGTTTTGTGTAGTCATGTGTGTCAGGCTCCACCGCGGCTCTGCTTCAGTGCACAATGCAACACAGCAAGGAGTTGGGAGCTCCAGGGGTGTTATGGTTGAGGTGGTACTCAGGGATGACTTCTCCATGGGGCGCTGTCCACAGATATGATTTAGATAAAATCTCCTCACTGCATGTACACGATGGACATGCAACTGACGAAAGAACATAACAGTCCAAAGAGTGCACACACTTGTTTATTTGAGAGCGTTATTTGGAAAACTAGTTCCCAGGATGAGTTTAGGAACACAGATGCAGTCTCATCTCATCATCTACCGTAATTTCCGGACTATAAGCCGCTACTTTTTTCCCACACTTTGAACCTCGCGGTTTATACAATGACGCGGCTAATTTATGGATTTTTCCCGCTTTCACAAGCTTCATGTCGCCAAAAAACTGAGCACCGTCACATAATGTGACGTAAATCGAGCGCGCTCAAACTTCCCATTCATTACGGTAATTAACTTTTTTACGAAATTTCTCGGTGTTTCATTCAGTGTACCAAATGAACCTCTAAAAACATTATGCCAACCTTCAATTGCATTATTAGTTCTTGGAATGTCTTCAGCAGCGGACATTATGAACAGCGGACATTATGAACAGCGGACATT
>CALSCE010009465.1:6518148-6562649 GCA_943593645.1 Bovichtus variegatus | reverse complement strand
AACAGCGGACATTATGAATGGTCACGATTCTGATTACGGTCATGTTGTCACCCTCATCATGGCAAAGACACGGAGAAAGGCATATGATGCAGCTTTCAAGTTGAAGGCGTTTAAAAGCCTATTTATTTTAGTTCCAAGCCGTGTTTCGTTAAAGCCTGTGTAAAGTTCATTTGTTTCAATGTACCGGTAGGCACCTGCGGCTTATAGACATGTGCGGCTTATTTATGTACAAAATACATATTTTTTAAAAATTCAGTGGGTGCGGCTTATATTCAGATGCGCTGAATAGTCCAGAAATTACGGTAGTCTACCAGGATTAGGCATCCTGTCCCTTAGTATCTATTTGCAACATAACCTAAAATGTTTGCTTGTTCATTTTGAAATCAAAACGATGAAAAGCGGCCTTGACATTGACCCAGATGTGATTGGTTAATTGTGTGCTTGCACTTGTGATACTAATAAAAAGCTTGGTATTCCCACTCACTGACCTGAAAGCAAATGATTGCGTCTGTGGCAGAAGATGCTGAATGAACCATATTTAGAAAACACATTTCCAATGCAGGGTTGCTGCTCTTTGTCCTTGGCATTGTGTTTTATTCTGCTGCCAGCAAAGGGACATTCAGGCAAAGACAAGTCAGCTGCCATACTGAGAATGGTAGGTGAATCGCTTCACCCAGCAGTGGACTGGATTCTTGTGTAAGGACATCAACATGCATTTATTGCTGTTTTAGTGGTATTTCTGGTTTACTGAATATGAGCAGTGATTTAGATTTAAATGTTATATAAAGCAGAGATTGCAAAGGCCAACTGGGCTCAGTGGAACTGTACCACCAAGAGTTTTACACTTTTACCTATTAGAAAATACATATACTTGAGCAGAAGAAACTGACATCCTACTGACATGACATTTCTTTATTACTACCCTCCAATATCATAAATATAAATAATTGCAATAAGATATTTTTTCCAAAACGTTCAGCCCTATCTCTGTGCAAATGTTTCAAGTGGTCTGTCCTTATAGTTGCCTATAGATTACTTTTACATCTGTTTTTATTTTATTTTTATTTTTTACTCTACACCCACAAGCTGAATATGCACCTACCTTGGTATTGAGCTGAAGACCAAGTAAGATGGTCAGTTAGACGTGGCACTTGTTGGAGAAGATGTATTGAAACTTTTATGTTATAGATCACTCTCTGTTGTTTCCACCAATATCTCATTTCTGCTTGCAGCTGTTTTTCATATACCTTTCATATATCATCCTGTGCCATTGCACAGTGGATACTATTCCCTTGTGCATGCACCAAATTACCATTGCAACAGAAACCTGTGTTTCGGTAACCAGTGTGTCCCAACATTGATACTGCTGATCAGAAATCCATAATCGTAAAACTGTCAACTCCTCGTGTGAAAATGGTTGGGTGTGTTTGGAGACAGGCTGTGGAGGAGCAAATTGTAAAAGTCTGGAATGTGAACCATGTAAAGGCAGATTGGTGTTGATGCTCAGTGTAGCCAGGGGAGACCTTTTCACTGACAGTGACAGTAACGGGCTATGAGAAGGTCAACGACTGAAAGTCTCTGGTGATTGTGGTTGTGATGTTTTGTCAGAGCGGCTGCAGCCTTTTTCATTATATGAAGCGTTTTTATGCACTTCCCAGATGAATACTCCCATGATCTTGAATTCTTCTGTGATCCTGCTGTCACTATCTCCCATTGAACATTTCTTCAGATCTGGTGTTAATTTCACATTATTGGGAGTTAAGTTTGAATGACTTTCAAAAGGTTTACTTTTGGCACTTTTTGGCTTGTATCCATCTAAAAGCAACACTGACACAGTGATGAAAAGGGATGAAATTTGAAGGAAGATGACAGAAGAAATGGAGGCTAAATTGCTTTGGATGTTTCCTTGAATTCTGTTATTACCACAATGACTTTGTTCTGGTAAATCCAAATCATTAAAGGCGATGAGTGGGCCTTAAATGCATCTATCTGACACACTAATGAAGATAGATTTTTGGCTAAACCTGCAAGTTTCAACCAGTGTTGTCAATTGTCCTTTAATCTGAACATGTGATAAATGATCATCTGATGGAGTAGTCAGTCTATGCCAGAAACGTGTACAAACTCATTTTTAAATGCTTTAATAGTTTTAAGTGGCATATAGTAGATCATAGTTTAAACAGAAATCCCCCCACTCCCTTTACCAGATTAAAAACCACAGATCCCTTCCCCCTGCACAGGAATCACTATAACCACAAGGTGTATCCACCCCTTTGTGTTGACAGTGGTCGGTGGCTCACGTATTCCTCCAAATAACAGCTGTTTAAGGACTTCAAAGGTTTGTCAATGAGGAGCTAAAGAGCCGTAAGCAGGATGTGGTCTGATAGCACCTTGGTTGTGACCCTCTGGACAAGCACATTGCTGGTATTGATAATAGAGATGAAAGTACCCTGGCACAAAATCTGGATTCTTGAGCCAATGTAAGAATAAAAGGATAAGTGGTTATCATTTTGGCAAGCATTATTAGGAAATATCTTTACTTTGTAAGTTACACCCTTTTAGTAAATTGTATTTTTTTACCAGTGGCCTTAGAAGCTTATGAAGCATTCTTAAACCTATAGAGTGGACAAAAGACTTGTTGACCCAACAGAACCTGCAGCATCTGCTGTACACAAACCCCTTACAGCTTAAACACCAGCAGAAGCAGTGACCTCTGCACACAGTGGTGCCCCAGAGACACTGTCAGGGACAAAGGTGCCACCAGGCTAAACAACACCAGCTGTTCAAAAACTCAAAGCTCAAAAACTGCTCCAAAATCACATATATATATATATATATATATATATATATATATATATATATCTCTTTTGCAAGCCTTAAGATGGTACTACCTTACATAGACACATGTTTACTAAACTGGGATATGGATGCAAAAAGGTGTTTGACTAATGTAATTATAGCCTCAATACAATAGCAGCAAACGCAATTGTCAAAAAATTATGTTTTAGGCTTAAAGTTTAGGCTGTTAAAGCTGCTGCAAAGAGAAAACTGTTTGATTATAGCAAACAGGGCAAACCCCTGACTGTGTCCCTTGTGGCACCAAATCCTACTTGCTAAGAGTAGCTCGAATAACACCCTTCTCAATTTCGAATAATGTAAATGGCGTACTAACTCACTGAACTCGTCCACCATATTAGCTGTCACAAGAAAATAGATGTCGTGCTTAGCTTTGTGTGCAACATTCACAGAGGAAATGTTTACCTCTATACTCAAAATAAGACAAATTGCCCAACTTTATGCCACATCTACCTTAACCAATGGCTGCAGTCTTGCCAGGTCTCACACCAGCTGTACAGTCGGCCATTATTCTGCTTGATGTGTGCTTGCATTCTTCTAAAGGCTGCTCTCCTACAGTAACAAAATCCCATAACGCACAACCACCTGAGCTTCTCACGCTGGGGTCAGACGGGTCACACACAGCACCAGCATTTGCCGCCACCCACTGAAACGTGAAATCAATTATGCAGCAAATGAAAATGTATGGGTGGTGCGGCTTTTTGTTGTTTGTTTTTTATAGTTGCCCGAACCTGTTGTTGTTCTTTGTGTAATGTTACTTCACCTGTGACTATGGCAATGCAATTGTTGCCTGTTGAAAATGTCAAATATTAGCAATGGCAGTAGAATTGTTTGGACCAATACTACTTTACCTTTTCAGTTTTTCCAGTTGTATTTCTACAGATAATTTTTGAATAAGGCTGTATAAATCTTGGCTGGATCAGCCAAATCTTGGCTGGATGAGCCAAATCCTGGCTAGCCCGTTGCTTCATGATGCATTCTGTGCCACGACTTGGCACAAAGCTATTCCAAGACGAGTCAAACTGCTTTCATTATCACTGAAAGCCTCCTTTTCCAGCTGTTTGGTATTCAGGGTTTCTAGGGCTACAGATTCAAGTCAGAAAAATACTCTTTGGCTACATGACAGTGGTATATAGTTTTCAGTTGAGCTATTAAGGACTGGTGAGGAAGTACTTATTTTGTTCATCAGCATCCCAAATAAATGCTACACTGGTACGGAGGTTTCTCACCGACGTGAAACGTTTGAAAGAGGATGCGAGCTTTGTGGATGCTGAATTTCCCTTTTGGCTTCACAGAATCTTAAATGCAGTGGAGCACAATCCGGGTCAGAAAATAAGTCGCAAGAACAAGAGATTGCTGTTTGGTACTTCCATTCGCGCAGAAGGATATGACTTCATATCAGCGGGGAAATGTGAGCTGTCTTGAGTGCAGTCTTTCAATGGTAACCCCCCCTCCCCCTCCTCCTCCTCCTCCTCCTCCTATTCAACTACCTGTGTTATTATCTCTAGAGACTGAAGTGTTCAGATTACAGGGTTTTGTGTTGGAGCTTGTAACTAGTCGGCCCAATGCATTCTTGCTCTTCACCAGTGTAGTTAGGTTAAATGACAGGAATGTGTTTGCAAGAGTCAGAGCAACATATAGAGTCAAAATCGGAATCAATTTGTGTTTATATCTTCTGTTGCATTATGTGGCTGATTTCAATGGGCTATGCAGCCAAATTCTGTTATCTTCAGATTTATTGGGTGTATTATGTTTTCTACATGGAGCTCATCAGCGTAGGAATGTGTGACCAGGTGTTTCACACCGTCAGTAGATTCTACCTTGTTTTGGAAGTCCACAAATCAGTTTTTTTGGCTGTAGGGAAAGACTTTTAATAATTTCCTCAAATAATACAAGAAACTTGACATTTTTGTCCTTGGGGAGAAAAAGAGCAGGTGGAGGTTAGGACAGTTTCCCCTTCCTCCTGTTCCAACAGGCCCAAGTATGTGTCAAATATAAGCTGGGCTTTTAAAAGGTCTTTAATAACAAAGGACCATAAATCTACCTGTCACATATTTCAGGCATGACAAAATCCCACAGCACATGGAATGGAAATATGAACATGACTCTCCGAAAACTTTCAGATATCATCGACATTGTAAAATAGAGTGCTTTGGGCATAAATCAAAATGCATTTATGTTACTACACTGTCATGCAGTTATTAAATATAGTTAATTCTAGATAGTTTTTTTGTGAAGTCTGTTTTATTCCAGATTTTGACCACTGGGGACAGAGCCAAATCTAAAACCTCCTGCTCTAATTTGTAACATTGTCAGACTAGAATAAATATTAGCCTCGCTCCAACAGTAAGTAATAACTTCAATCGCCTACATCTGACAGCTGACTATGTGTAAAACAAATCTGCTAAATTTTTAATAGAGCATTTCACGTTAAGGAATCTAATGGATTCTGGTAAAATAAAAAATTGTGTGGGGTAAAATAATATTTTTGTAGTATTTTCTTTGTACCACACACTGGATAGTGACACTAAAATGAAAGCGCTTTACCCTAATTGTCTTGACATGAGAACTGGATTTTATGAAGTGTGTTTGTACATCAGCTGCTCATTTAGAAGCAGCTTGATGCTTTTTATGTACTAGCTGTTTACAACCTCCAGAAGTGGTGTTAGCGGTGGTGACATTCTTTGCTTTTCCCTGAAGCCGCTGTGTTGCTAATCTTGAGTCACAATAAAACAGTTCTTCTTTGTGATCTGTGGGTGGCTGGAATCTCCTGTGGTTATGTATTTCATTAAGGGCCAGTAACAAATGAATCCTCTAGAACTTCCGCTGTCCTGTGCTCTTATGCAGCCTGCTGAAAATAACCCATTTACTTGGGTCCTCACTCTGTCAAATTACCGGCAGCATTTTCCAATCTATTTGCTCATTTCCATGTATTTATTTAATTGTGTATGACGGACGACGGTAAAGACACAAGACAGGGACATTAACTTACTAATGTGTGTTAGCAGGTATTTCTAGAAGAACCCACAGGTTGGTTCCAGGGGATTTGGTGCTCTACCGCATCTTTTCCAACCCTGGCATTTTTTCCTCATGTATTAATAAAGAGCTGCTGATGTATTCTGTGCACCAGTAGCATTGCAGCTTGAGAGAATATGGTGTTTTAATATTTAACATTGTATTCAGATATTCTGGTAACTCGAATGCAGTAAAACATTATATCCTTGTATTTCAAAATTTGGAATATGCATGCTTATTCATTTGGAGATTTGTTATTCTTAAGAGCTTCTCCAGGTCAGACTCTTAACCATCTGGGTTCCTATATCTCAAAGCTTCTGGTGGAAATCGGTATGCTTGGAGAGAATCTGTGTTTTGTTATCTCTTTTGAAAGCGGTAAAAGTAGCTTGATGCATAGAGTAAGATTTCACTACGAGCTGCTCTCTCTTTTTTTGTAAACTCAAATTAGTAATGATCTTGTGGCAAATTGAACAAGGATCTGTTTGTGCTGTTAAAACGTACATCTGTCGCCCCATGAATGTGCTGATTTGATAGTGGCTTAGTTGGCTTTCCCATATTGAGCCACTAATTTGATTTTGTACTCATGTGAGTTTGAAATTTGATTCCCTACACAGTTCTTTTAATGGATTTTGACTTTTCTCAGACTTTGTTACTGCCTTTTTTATTCTAAATAGGACCGCCCTTGTGAGAGAAAGGTAAAGGACAGGCTATTTTTAGTCACAGTAATAGGAGGTTTTGTTGCACTCAAACAGCGTTGCAGAATTAATCAGCCATTTTCATTTGTTAAATATCTGTGGTCATTTTGGTACTCTCTTAATTCGAGGGATGAACAAATGAGGTTGTGCTGTAAAATCCAAGGTCAGTGAACAGTGGGTTGACTTAACTGTACCAGCTGAGGAAACCACATCTTCTGCTATTTAAGCTCCTCATCTCTGCTTGAAACTGTTTAATTAATTTCTGGCCAATTTCACATCATATTAACATTGAAACCACTGAGAACAAGAGTAAATCCAGCACACCCACATATTAAATCTCCCCTATAAATAGCAGAAACTTTATCCATAAATACTGACTGTTAGGCCTGTCAAAAAGATTCTCTTAGGACTTTATTTTATTGTATTTACAGTTTTATGAAGCCCTGTAGGCTTCGGAGTGGCGATCAGGGCTAAAACACACTGGACATTTCTTTCCTCTCCAGGGATGACGTGCAGAGCCATTAAACTTTCACCTTACCCATATGCAAAAATAAAGGGCACTGTATGGGATAGAGTACAAACCAGCCTCGAAGTAGCCCTTGGTATAATGTTTGTGCTAGCATTTTGCACTTTGTGTCCCTCAGTGAATCTCATTTCCCTTAATGAGTGCAGTGGCATTTTATAGATCTGTCCCTCCCCCTATGTTTTCTTTTCTTTTCCTATTACAAATAGGATTGAATGAAATGGGAAATAAACTGCATGGTTATATGAAAAATAAATGGACTTCATCAATATCAAACATTGTGCATTGCAGTACCAGTGAGAGTGATGAGTGAGCAGAATGAAGAGGGGAAAGGGAGCAGCATAAGGTAGAAAAACGGGGTCAGCTCCAGTTTACGTAACGCCCCTCTTCACAGTAAGCCTGAGTGCATGCAGCAGCAGAGGGTTTGGCTCCCACTCATCTGCAGCGGCTACACACGCAAAAACACTGCACCCCCAAAGGGTCTGTCCTACAAGGAGGGGAGCACACATCAGCAGCAACAACAGACAATGTGTTAATCTTTTGTCCCATCTGTTGATGGTCCCAGGCATAGAACGGGACCTTTTTTTGGAGCAGGCTGTCCAGCCTAAAGGCAGGTAGTTCAAATGTGCATGAGGTGAAAATGTACGAGCACCCCCCCCCCCCCCCCCCCCCCTCTCTGCTCCCAGTCCTCGCTAATGCAGGAGGTAGTTCTTGCGAACAGACGACGACAACGCTACATGGGCAGCTCACTTCAGCTCTGAATAACTCATGCTCAGGCTGTCGCACGCAGTGCTCGTACTGTCATTACGTCCCCTCCACTTCACACAACCCCTGTGCATGTTGAAAGAGGCTGAGTGGATCACTTTCTCTGTCAAAATGAGGGTGGTGTTTTTCTAGCAAGCTTGACCAAAACCGACTCTTTTATTCTGTAAAGTGAGTGATGAGGAAACAACACGATAAGCCAGGATCAAGTTAAATTTGCTGCTCTGTTCTGCTTTCCTTATTTCGACTCATCAATGTCTTTTTCTGACCAGCATCAGAGTTGTTTTGAGGGAAAGTCTGTGCTGGCCACAGCCGTGCCACTTGCAATTTCTATCGGGGCCTACAAAGGTGTTGATCTACAAGTTGTAATGGGTACAAAAGTAGATAGCTACTACTACAAAAGTAGATGCGTTTAAAAGATACCTGGTACAATTGCAGGCAAATTTTTGATGAGTGAAGCAAAGAATTAAAGATTTGTCCTGTGGATTATGCTCCATTTATTTTATTTTATTTTATTTTATTTTATTTTATTTTATTTATTTTTTTATATACTATTACATATCATCCAAAGAAAGGCCACTATGGACACGTACGTTTGTATCTTTTAGCTGCAGATTTCTTTATTGTTTGTATCATTGTATATTATGTCAGGAAAAAGTCATCTTATGCCTTACAAAAGTAATTAAACACAAGCCAGTATTAAACTATAACATAGCTTATATCATTGGAAGCACACAAGGCCCACATTTGATATGATTTCTCATTTGGATATGTGTTTTCAGAGCTTTGTGGATCGTACCAGCAGCTGAAGGACCAAACTGTCTGAAGCACCAGTGACAAACAAAATGCCAGAAAAATCAATACGATCCTGCAGGTAACATTTAGACACAATTCTGTCATTTGACATGCACTCATTTCTGTTTAGACTTGAAACATTATGTTCCTGTATTGTTTGTGTGTTCTTCTGGAGTTAATTTAACCTGTATGTCCACCTCTGTTCAGCCTCTGAATTATGGGGAATGTCGAAAGCCAGAACGGGGATCATGCCCTCTACGGTAACGAACATGGCTATTTGTCACGTAAGCACATGTCTCGATCTCTTCGCATCTCCAACAAGCAGTCCAGACGCTCTCGGCATGCTTCATCAGGGAAAATAGAGCACAGGAACTCTGAGACGAGCACACGCTCAAGTAGCACCCCCAGTATCCCACAATCCCTAGCTGACAATGGCCTGGAGCCCTTTAATGAGACGAACATCCTCCCAGACTTTGGAAGTCCCATTTGGGTGGACCGTGTGGCTATGAACCTGCGGCCTGTGTCCTTTCACAACGACCTGGCCAATCCTTCTGTGCATATGAATACAATGCACGTAACCCTACCTGGCCCCACTGCAGAGGAAGTGCAGGACGAAGATGTGTACACGGGCGAGGTAACGTACCTCCAGAAAACACGGGACGGCTCCAAGGAGACCGTCTGCTTCAAGAAAAAGAGGTCTAAGTCTGCAGACATGTGGCGAGAAGACAGCCTGGAGTTCTCCCTGTCTGACCTTAGCCAAGAGCACCTGACCAGCACAGAGGAGATCATAGACACGGCCAACGAGAGGGACTTTACTGACTGCAAAGGACACCTGCAGTCCAGCCCCACAGACTCCGCTGACAGGGCGAACTCCCTGGACGAGTTATATAGCCAGAAGAGCCCTGCCCACAGGCAACCCCACGGCCGCTATGCCAAGTGGCACGGCGCCAACAGGGCTATCAGGGAGGGCGAGGACGATAAGATGATCTCCCCATCAGAGGAGGATGGGAACACCTACGGAGCATACACCCTCCCCTGCCGGCGTTCCCACTGCCTGTCCGAAGGCCTGAGCAGCCACCAAGCTGCCATGTGTGCCAGTATGCAGGGCAGGAGGGCGCAGACCATACAGGTAAGATGTAGAGCAATTTCACAATGTGCTAAAAATATTCTCATTTAAAAGGTTTCACAATTTATAGAAAACAGAAAAAAAATGTCCTCTAACCATGAAAGTACAAACAGTAAGGTCTGTTTGAAACCCTCTTTAAATTGGTGAAATGTCAGGGACCTGAACTGTTAAAGCTGTGTCATGGCTCCTTTATGCTCCTTGGCTAGAGTATGAAAAACTGTGCAGAATGTTAATGTAGTCTGGTGGCATCAAAAATAAGACGGCTCCCCTTATTCCTTTTATTCCCTCCCATTGTGTCTGAGCGTTTCCTCTGCTGCATTCACTTTACAGATAATAAGCTGCTGAAACAGATTAAGTGTTAAAAGAAAGCTTCTGTCAGGGGAGTGATGTGTCGTTTCCTGATGAAACAGTTTTTCTTGGGAGAGGAGACTGCGATGACGGGAGGGGGGGGGGGGGGGGGGGCTTAAAGTCACTCCCCGTTTGAAATGCCTGTCTTTTGTCATGGTAATGAGGGGAGGCCTGTAGAAGAGTGTAACAGTAAAACGTGTATGGTGGCCCTGTCACTGCGGGGTACCGTCAGCCCTAGAGAATGGAGCTCTGGAGCGCATGATTGGGTCATGTGACCAGATGGAGATACCGAGCTCGGTGTAGCCCCCTTCATCTCCCAAGCCTTTGGCCATGTGGGTAGAAGAGGGCAGACCCTGCGGTGCCACAGCGAGGGCAGGCTGTACTCGCACAACAGCAGATGCTTTTCTGCGAGCAATTAATTGTGAGCAGAACCTCGGGATTAAGCAACACATTGATTTTTGTTTTGCCTCTGTACTCACAGTTTTTGCGACATGTTTTTAGAGGAATGGCTATATCCTGTATGTACACGACAGCTTAGTCGTCAGTGAGGCTAGGAGTTGTTGACACGCTGCATTCTCAGTGATGAAGAAAACGTGGCTGCCATGCCGTCTCACCTGTCTTGTGCTTCTGCCATGACGCAGGATGTCACAGCCGGGGAGGGCAGCGAGTACGAGGACAGTGGCATCGACGGGGTGACGGTGGAGGCAGAGCACCAGTCGCGGCGCTACAAGACCATGTCAGCCTCCTTCTCCGTGTGCTCGGCGGCCGGCAGGAGCATGTTCGCTGGCAGCGACAGCGGCAGCAGCAGTGGCGGCGGGGTCAGCGAGTGTGTACAAGGTGTGTACGAGAACTTTCGTCAAGAACTGGAGATGAGCTCCTGCCAGACTGAGAGCTTGGAGGAGGCGGGGTCCGCCCTGAGTGACGAGCAGAGCACTATGAGCTCCGCCTACCAGTCTGACGTATTGCTCAGCGTCGCCCAGGGGATGGTGCGCAAAGCTGGCAGGCTTGCCGTGAAGAACTTCCTCGTACATAAGAAGAACAAGAAAGTGGAGTCAGCCACGAGGCGAAAGTGGAAGAGTTACTGGGTTTCCCTGAAAGGTTTGTTATGCCCTCAATGTGTCCATAACATTTACATTCTATTCCATAATCTCAGTATTAATCAGTCAGTCAACATGGCACACTTTTGCTGGCATACAGTACTTTATGCAGAAATACTTAAATCTCATCTAACTTCACTTAACAGTTTATTAAACTAGGCTTTAATTCAAGCATGATGCACACCTCTTTATGACATTTTACGGCACTTGACTGGGTTTGAAATTGAATCTAATGTAATCTAATGATCATGATATTTCCCTTGCTGACAAGTCAGCCATGCTGCACTTCTTAATGTTGGCCACTGGAGAGCAGAATTAAATTGCTTGAGCAAATCTGGCTCTTTTTTTTTCACGAGTGTCATCGCTTGTCTTTCCTAGAGATTGGGGCCAGCAAGAGTGTGCTGTCAAGTAATATATTATATATACACATCGTAATTGATTGTTTCGGTTTTCCAGGTTGCACTCTGTTCTTCTATGAGACTGATGGCCGTTCAGGGATTGACAACAACAGTATTCCCAAGCACGCCATCTGGGTAGAGAACAGTATTGTCCAGGCTGTACCAGAGCATCCCAAAAAGGACTTTGTGTTCTGTCTCAGCAACTCCCTGGGAGATGCTTTTCTGTTTCAGGTAAGAGAATGCTTAAATGTCATCTGGTCTGTGGGCAGGAATTACCTTGACCTATATGTACTGTTTTCTTTCCTTTCGTGCTCTTTTAAAGTCTAATTTGCTATTATAATTAGCAGTGAATCAACACAGGAAAGGCAAACAAAGAGCTTTTTATCTTGAATGTCAGGGAGCCGGTTGTAGTTTAACCTCTGACCTTTCCCTGTCTGCCCCCACGCAGACCTGCAGCCAGACAGAGCTGGAGAACTGGATCACAGCCATCCACTCGGCATGTGCCACTGCCGTTGCCCGCCAGCACCACAGAGAGGACACGGTGCGCCTGCTTCGCGCAGAGATCAAGAAGCTGGAGCAGAAGATAGACATGGATGAAAAGATGAAGAAGATGGGAGACATGCAGCTGTCTGCTGTTACTGACACCAAGAAAAGGAAGACGATCCTGGATCAAGTAGGTTTCTTCTTTTTTTCTCACTCCGGTTGTCTCTCATACAGTCCCCACATGTCAGGCAGTTTTGGGGGATTTTAAGGAGTATTATCCTTACTGGAAGAGTCTAGAAATGTGATTGGTTCTCTTAGGAGGTCTGGGAATATAAAGAAAATAATTTCACAGGAGTATACTAAATGTATATACTAAAATGTGTTCAGTGTTCATTTTAAATTGTGTTGCAATCTTGTTAATCAAGGTTACATTCACATTTTCCTTTTTCTGTTCCCCATTCAACCTTTTTATAGAAATGACTTATTCTGAAAGAATAATGTCCAAACATTAAGTTTGACTAGTCTAGTACAAGATAATAAATACCATTTGTCAAGAACTTTACATGTGTTAGTATAACTTCACGAAAAATACAAAAATAATATATAATATGGGAACAAAATAAACGATACAGCTTCCTTAAATGTGAAAACACATCTCCACCTTGCATGTATTCAAATGAGTTTAGATTTCAGTAATGTGTCAGAATATTCAATTGTTATTCAATTCATGATAAAAGTACTGCATACATTGGAAACGATTCTCACTACAGCGGTTCCAGTTTGAATGTAAGCCAACCTATTTACCCTATTTGAAACTTTTGTAAACGGATAAGCAAGTTAACAAGCAAGGAGGGATTGATTAAAGGTCATAGACAAGATTTGTCTTGATTTAGTAAAGTAGAAGGAAAAACTCGAGGAGTATCACATCAACACAAGAGCTCTTGTCATCAACCTCCTGCTGCTGCTCTTTCAGACTGACACGACTGTTAAACTTCAAAGAGTAGGAGATCTGCTCCAGGATGAACTTCACTTAAGAATCAAACTACTGTAGCACTCAAAATGTTTTTCACTCATACTGGTCCATGGCTATAAGTGAACAAAAACAACGATTATTTTCATAACCTATTCAAGTGATGTGTTGTTGCTTAATTACAGATATATACTTTCATAATTACAGATGAAAGTAGTATTTCAATATCGGTATCCGCAAGTTGTTGAAACGCATGTTGTTGACGCACAGAGAAGCAGGGAGAAGTATGAGGGGATTCAGTAACAGATCTCAGAGGTGTCATCCGCTAGAGGCTACTGATGCTACACACCTATCGGCCACCGGATTGCTTTTTGTCTTTTTTAACACGGCATGCAGTTGGCACCAGTCAATAGCCTGCCATTCTTTCAATTAATTGGAAAGCTTGTATTGTCTTTTAATATGTCTGTTTACAGAGCAGGGAGATCAAATGGCCTTTGTTTGGTCAGTTAGGTAGTGCTTGGTTGGAGCGGTTCTGTTTGGCAGTGTCAGGTTTCACATTGTGCCGAGCTGAATGGATATAGGCCTGCTCCTTAGAAAGCAGAAACGCTCCCAGCCTCTATCTGCCAGTGGAATGTGCAGTATTGTTTCTTTCTCGTCTCTGGGCTACTTGGCAATGAAAGTGCCGTGGCACTGGCCGCCTCTTCCAAACACCAGTGCAGGACCGTGACTGTATGTGGACAGCCCAGTGAATAATCACAATGTCCTGCTCTACTGCCCAGTAAACATGAATCCATTAGCA
The DNA here is from genome assembly GCA_943593645.1 of Bovichtus variegatus. NCBI lineage: Eukaryota > Metazoa > Chordata > Actinopteri > Perciformes > Bovichtidae > Bovichtus > Bovichtus variegatus. The sequence continues at coordinate 6,548,782 of CALSCE010009465.1, read as the reverse complement.
ACAGAGAGTGCAGGTTGGCAACACTTTGAGCATAGTGGCAACAGAGCTTCTGGAGCAGAGAGGAGATGCTTCATCTTGGTCTGAAGTTGACAAACAAGATGAACAATTAACTGGATGTGCTGTGTGTCGTCCCTCTCGCTCTGCAGATCTTCCTGTGGGAGCAGAACCTGGAGCAGTTTCACATGGATCTATTTCGCTTCAGGTGCTACCTGGCCAGCCTGCAGGGAGGAGAGCTGCCCAACCCAAAACGCCTCCTGGCAGTTGCCTCTCGCCCCACTAAGCTGGCAATGGGCCGACTGGGTATATTCTCCGTCTCTTCCTTCCATGCACTGGTAAATATCACCTCTTTGTTTCAGTTAAGTCTTAGTATTACTCACAAACTGTTAAATTAGATATGTGAAATTGGACACGGCGATAAGCTTTCTGAAGCTTGAGCATGGGCCCAGACACTAAGATGCTATTTTAAAATGTGTATTTACTAACACGTCTTGATTTGAAAAAATCATGTATTATACAGTAGCATTTACAACCTTCAAAATGCCTAAGACTAACCAAAGACCATAAAAACTAACCTAACTACTAAATGGTCCCAAAACTTTGATTTGTGTCAGTCTAAACATTGTAACTTTAAAAACAGACAAAGAAAGACATTTTTATATAGTTAAAAATCTCATTCCATAACTGTGGACCTCTACAAACCAGACTAAAGCTTGTAAATTTAGGTTTATGCTTTTACCCTTTTTATAAAATGCTTTTTACAAGTCTTGTTTGAATGCGAGGGAAAGCTAGTCGGGTTAAAGTCTGTTGTTGAGTTTATTTACACTATACAATATACAGGCATTGGGAAATATATTACATTCACTATGCTTCAGAGCACTGTTGTTTCTTCATTTTTATTAAATACCCTTATTTAATCTGGTTTTATGATGCATTGTAATAATATGTTTTTACATAACATCTTAGGTTAACATTAATTAATATTTTTATGCATTTAGCTGGAGCCTTCACGAATGTGACTTGAAATCGGTGAATATTTAAGGAACCAATTTGTAGCTCAAGTAAACTTCAGCAACACAAACTGTAGCTGCTGCAGGGATCAAACCTGTAACCTCTCAGATGTAGGATGATCTCTCTAAACACTACACTGCCCTTCTATTTAGAAGTTCCTTCGATACTGTATCTCCCTCAAAATACACACGGTCATCTCCGAGTACACCAGGTGACTCTCCTGGCAGGGTAATTGATTCCATAAACTAAAATCCGAGTGCTATTCCGGAGCCTGGGTCTCACGCAGGGCAGGGCAGCTGTTTGGAAGGTTTCGGTTCAGTTTTTCCTCCCACTGCTGTACTGAGGTTATGTGCTTCACGGCTAAAATAAATGGTAGTACAGGAAAAGATGTATTTGATATTTAGAGACATGTTTGTCTCTGTGAGGTACCACCAAAGCAGTCCTGTGGAGCGGGTGGGCGTTTGAGCTGCAAGATAACAGGACGGGATGTTTAACACAAGATGCTCTAACAGCTCTCTCCTCTTTTTTTTCATCTTTCCTACTCTTTCACCCGCTCTCTAATACCCTCGTCTGTACTTCCAAGAATACTTGTATCAGCACTGTCCAAAAAAGGCTGAGAAGGTTGACAGAACCAAAAAAGACAGAATCAGTGCAAAGGTTAGGTTTGGAGCGTTCTTGCTCCTTCATGCAGGGCTTTTTAATGCCTAATTCATCATATTTTTAAAGACCTTTTACTCTTGTTTCTTCACAAATGAGTAGCCTAGAAATGCCAGGTTGTGTAAAAATCTGCATGAGCCCAGTGCTCATGTGTGAAATAGACAGGACAGCTCTGTATCTTAATGTTAACTATTCATCATGCTGAGACCCATGTGACCCCTTTTTCCTTATTGTATAAGATAAGTTGGTTAAGAACAAATTCTAATTTACTGCAACGGTCTGGTGAAATGCTTCTCGATCAACATTTTTATTGCTCATGGTAAACCTATTATATTTGCAAATATCTTTACTATTTTTGGTCATACATACTAATACTTTTTTATTCATTTATTTATTTTTTTTAAACCACTGTCTTGTTCTTGCGTCCCTTTTCTTAATATGTATGAAGAATATACTGTATAAAGAAATAATGAATGCTTGCCACACAATTTTGCACATTTTGATGCGACATGAAGTCAAACCGATTCTAAGTTTCATTTGGTATGTTTGCGCTCTGACTGAGTCGTTATGTTTTTGCAGGTGGCCGCTCGCACAGAGAACGGAGTGAGACGGAGAACACAGGCCATGTCTCGGTCCTGCAGCAAGCGAAAGAGCAGGTTCTCCTCCCTCTGGGGTCTGGACACTACCTCAAAGAAAAAAACAAAAGCCCACCCCAGTATAAACCAGGTCTGCGATACTTTACAGTTATTTTGAAGTTTCAAAGCAATCAATAGAAGTGCCTTGGCCAAAAAAAGATGTTCTTTTTGTCTTTTCCTCAAGCATTTATCCTCCACAGCTCTGCTTAAGTTATGACCGCTTCACCTCTTTTTTTGTCCCAGCAGGTATTTGCTGATGGCGAAGAGCCAGTAAAAAAGCCTGTAGATGGCATATATGTTGACCCTTCCAGGGAACACACAGTAAGGAGGAGTCTTTCTCTGTATGCATATACTTCACAGCGAGGTGTAGGTCAAACATGAGTGGGTACACTGACGTCAATAAAATATTGGTCCTATTTTTCCAGCAGAGCAGAGGCTGTGTTGCAGCTGTGGGTGTATTTGACGGTAGCCGCTTAGATAAAGATGTCCGGGGAGAGAATTTACTTTGCTGCTTTAGTACAGATACATTGTTTTTACTATGTAAACACGTATTACTGCAAAGTTTGGTTTGATTTAAAATGGGTGATAATTTCACAAGTATGTTTTAATTATTCCCCAGACTGAATAAGCCTTTTTAATGTCTCTGTTCAAAGAAAGGTGAGGATGGAACTGTAAAAAGCCTTCAACGGCCCAGCACGGAAAGTGACATCTGGGTCCCTGACCACCTCACCCCCTCCTGGGTGTGTCTGCCAAATGACCAGCCGGTGCTAACCATCATCCAGCCAGGGGAGTCAGCACTGTGCGTTCTGGAAACCATCTGCAAGGTATCGGCGGACATTCTCAAGTGACCTGACCTCCACTGATGTTTACATGACAAAGATGTAGACACTTGGAAACACGTGCCTTTTGAAATGAAGGCCACTGTCTGACCTCCCATACATTTATTTAACTAGACAAATACAAGTTTTGCAGGGTCAGAAAGATGAGAAACTAGAAAAGTTACTTTTTCCTCCCACGCAAGTAGAATCTCACTTAAATGTCCCTCTAGGCTCCCTTTTTATAGTAAAGATGGCGGGAAGATAACAAAAGCGGGATTTATATAATCTCATATTGTGCCTAAATTAAGTGGAACATAACATATCGAGTATGTAATTAATCTGCAGATGCTCCACTTAATAATGTGACCAAACTTTTCTATGCATGTCAGTTATTTAGCCACGACAAAAGCCAAAATGTGGCCTACAACAGACTAGGTAATACTTGTTTTCTATCCGATTGTTGTTGATCACTTGCAGCCTCTACCGCCAGTTAAGAGGAGTGAGGAGACCGCAGTCAATGATGCTAAAAAGCAGTTAATAAAATTGTTTATTTTTTATTTTTTAAAGTAGTCAATCGGCGCAACCTCGAGAGGTCATTGAGTATACAATCATAAATGAGCAAAAAAAATGAGGCTGATGGGTCCGGTAGTATGTTAGATTAGCTGCGGACAGACTCACACACACACACACACACACACACACACACACACACACACACACACACACACACACACACACACACACACACACACACACACACACACACACACACACACACACACACACACACACACACAACCGGACACATTATCTCTCCACAAGTGTATGCCTGGCAGGGAGATAAAAAAAAAACTAGTTATAGAATAAGGTAAAAATGCCGAATATCTTTGTTAATCTTTATTTCTATGCACCAAAATGATTCACTGATAAATTGCTGTCAAGTTAAGGGTATCAATCTTCCTTTCTTTCCCTCATCCCACAGGCTCACCAGCTCGATCCCACCAAGCACTACCTGCGACTCAAATTCCTTATTGAAAACCAAGTGCAATTCTACATTCCCAAACCAGAAGAGGACGTGTGCGACTTGGTATGGAACTATGTGCTTGAACATGATCTTATCCCTACTTCTCCGCCAGACTTCTCAAGTTTATAAAGGTCAAACTAATTATTTGAGGAAACACTAGTAACTACAACTACTACTACTACTACTACTACTACTACTACTACTACTACTAATTAGAATGTGTGAGACCACAGACCAAAAAGAGCATCCTTTGTGAATTATTAATAGGCTTTGTATTTTTATTCTTTCAATTTCATGTTTTCTGTGGAGAAAGGCCTGCCCGAGAGGACCATGTACTAAAACATGAATCTATTCATGGAGAGCCTTGATAAATGATATCTGTAGTGACTTTAGTATTTCTATCCTGTAATTATGACAGACACAGACCATCCTGCATAAAGACTAAGCTAGAGCTGCTTTGTCTAACAATACAGAAAATGAACACTCTCTTTGCATGCTGTCAATAACACACCCACCGGAATATGAATAAAATAGGCTGTTGTTTCATGACTTGTATAATAACTTCTTTTTGTTCTTCACAGCTTTACAAAGAAATTGAGCTCTGCTCGAAAATTACAAAAGTAATCAAGTTTGACAGAGACGAATCCTGCATGATTGGATACGGTAGGAACCATTTAAATTATCCTGTGCACTTTGTTTTACATTTTACATTGATTTATAATGATATCTGTTTTCACTTAAGATGCTGTAATGACCTCAATGTCTAAGAGTTCGTATGTGGTGCTGTTGTTTTCAGCGGAATAACTGCTTTTCTTTGGCCAATACACAGCCGTTTTCTTTTTCTTCACACCATTCCCATCTGTACTGCACAAATCCCTCAGATGTGTTTTTATATAAGAGTCCCCCTTCTCACTCTCTCTCGCCTCTCTGCTTCTCCTTTTTCCTCCTCCAGGTTTCTCCATTTCAGTGGTGGAGGAGGACGGAGTACAACAGCTCTACATCACTGATGTGAAGGCGGGCGGATTAGCCTTCGCAAAAGGTTCATTACCCTTCAGTTCCATTAAATGAACTCCGTTTTCAAAGACACTCAAATTGTGTCCGTGAACTGATGAGTTACAGCTAGAAAAAAAAAGAAGAAGAATCTGGGGAGCACCGGCCATTTTTCAATATACATTTTCAAAATGGAGCATTTTTCTCGCATCGAGGTCAAGATGTTTTTACTGCATCTCTTTTAGAAATGCATTAGTACATGTTTTTCAATAGGCTGGAAAGGCTTCAGAGAACACAGCCGTTCTCAAAGGCGTTGATTACTATAATAATAACCACACTGCCTCTCACTGGCCTTTTGTGAAGGATGACGCCAAATACGACACTTCACTACAGCTGCTTCACATTGGTACCCCTGCCAGGAAGTTACATTGCATGGTTGAGTGATGTCAAAATATCATGCTGGAGTTGGTCATAGTGCAGGCAGAGCACATGCAGGGACGCTGTGTGGCAGGAAGTGAGATACCTGCAGTATCTCAGCAGCTGAAACGTTACAGGCGTGCGTGTGGCTCTAAAAGGCAAAGATAATGAATCTGCAACTTATGGTCACCAACTCCAAACTAGTGTTTTTGTTTTGTTATTGTTTCTTACAATAATGTCATCTCATCATTTTATTAATTAATTAGGACTTTAATGACTGTAATGGCAATGCTGAAAATGAGATAGATGTTACCATCAAATATTAGGGAAAGGAGATACTTTATTTTGTGCATCGACGCGTGACAGGCAGTAAATTGAATCGAAGCTGATTGAGTTCCTACTTTGCAGGCCTAAATGCAGGAGATGAAATACTTCAGCTGAACGGAAAAGACTCTCACAGTCTCAACTTCTCCGATATGAAGGCGGCTTTCTCTCAAGCCTCGCTGGCTTTGACAGTCAACACCCTGCCTTCCATGGACCGCCGTCAGCTCTGCTACCTGCCGCCACGCCGCTCCGATGCAGAGGAAGATCCCTACACGGACATCTTCTCACAGAGTCAAGGTGAGAAGCACCATCAAAACCGTTCCACATGAGAATCCAGTCCATCTTAATATTTAGTTTCCTTTACTCATTTAAAGTTGCAAGCTCACAGGTCCAATTGGCAGAGGCAACTGAAGAGTTTAACTTTAAAACTTCGATTTTCAGAAATCATGCAGTGTATTAAAGCCAGCAATTGCTCACAGTCTGCTCATGATTACTAAGCCAAATGTCTTGTAAAAGTAGGAAGTTCTCAAGCTTTGAATTTTCTTTTCTTGTTTGCAGAAAATATTGCTCACTATTGTCCTTAGTGACACGTTTCACTTAAGTAAACACGGTGAATCCACAGGGTCTTAATTATAGAGGATAGGAGTCTCTCAGCAGTGTGTTGCGGCCCCACTTTGTCGATACGTTTTTATAAGGTCATCAGGTTTTACATGAAGGTCTTCAATCATAATAAAAAATGAAAAAGCAAGGACCGTATTTCTCATGCACTGTACAGGGCTTGTGAAAAATGCATTCATCTCATTTTAAAGAAAGCGCTATCCTAATACAGTGTTTCATGAAGCTCATACAAGACCGTTATGTTTGTTGCAGAGGAAATCCTGGACGACGGGGTGGGACTGTTGCTCGAGAGCTCAGGAGACAGTTTGGACGACGACTCTGAGATCTTCAGTGACTTTGAGTGCAGAAAGGTAAGAGCACAGTTTTATTAATTTGTCTCAAACTCCTGTCCTTGTCCTTGCCTTTCACGTCATCCCTCTCAACACTGTGTTATTATGAAAGGAGCACTTTAGAACAGTTTGTTTCGCCACAGCCTGAGGCACCATCTGTAACTGGCTCATTCTGTCCTCTTCAGGAAAGCAGAGCAGGGTCTGTATTTATATTATCCAGGTGTTAATCTCCATGCTTCTTGATACAAATCTGCATCAGGTTTCTCTTTTCCTTTCATGACACACTGCTTTTTTGTAACTGCACCTAGTGTAGTCTCTGATATAATGAAAATCAAAGGGACCTAAATATTAATGTACGCCTGCATTGCTGAATGAAATCCATCTTATGCATTAGAGAGTCGAGGCAAAGTGAAGTATTTGCTTTGAATGTATCAGCCAAGTGATGTATGGGTCTTTGTTTAAGCTTGCATTCTAATTGCTTAATTATGTGTGGTGATTAGGATCAGGTAATGAATGAAGGTGTATTCAGTTTAATTTTCAAAGAACATTCAGACACAAATTACAAACGAAATCAGTGCGGGGTAGCAAAACAAAATCTCAAAGACCTACATTTTCTTATTTTACTATTGAAGTGCTTCGGCAAACATGATGACTTATTATTCTTATGATGAGTAAAAAGACATTTAAAATGAAATTAAAGCTTCTTTCTGAAGCTAGCTGACTTCAAAGGACAACTGGGCTCATGAATTACTGAATGAGAAGAAATCTTCTTGTAGTTTTAGTTTCTCTTATCAAAACACTTGATTTTCACTTCATTTCTTATTGTACCAACTGGAATTAATAGCTCAGTGGAAGAACTCCAAGGATCACTGTGAGATCCTAAGCCATCGACGCACTTGGACTGGTCGTCTTATGACTGCACTCATCTGTTCTCTATTTAATCCCATCATATAACTTATCTTATTTATTGAGCAGCAATGAATCAAAGTTGTACCAGTTCCCGGTAATTGGCTGTGAATAATACTATTATAATGTATATGCATAAAATAAGCATATGGATTCAGGATTACGTTGTGCCTTTTTTGTCTTTCTCAACATGTTTTCCTTCTTTAACGCTGACTGCCCCTCCTCCGTCTTTGAGGCTACATGTCTGAAGATAAATGACATTACAGTCTCCCTTTTGTCTTTTGTGTAGTATTGAAAATAGTGTAAGATGCTGCACTCTGAAATACTTCAAAGTTCAGAGATGAGTTAGGATTAAGTCTTTGTATCTGCAATGCGGTTATGATGTCTGACATTGCAATACAAGCTCGCTAGTAACAGAACAAAATCATGCAAATTAGTTGCGATTTGAATTGATCTGCTTTTTGGCTGTGCCTGACAGTTGCTCCCCTGGTGCTCATCATGATGGCCGTTTATTCCTTGAACTTCATGTTGCAACAAATGCTTTTACTCCCATTGAAAACAGCAACGCCAACCAGGTGGTTTTATTTCAAAACATATGTTTACGGTAGCTGTAAAGTAACTCCAGAGATGTATTCCTTGCTAAGTAAAGACTAAATAATCTAAAACCCAATCGATCCCCTGCAGATATCGTCTGCTTTGGAACCAAGACAAACCTCTTTGTCTTTGCACTAAAGGGCAAAAATGCATCATAACACTTCTACTTTGTTGTAAAAAAAAAAAGAAAAGAAAAAAAGACGCTGTTTGCAATATAGCCTCCACTCCTCCATTGCTGACCCCTTACTTGTTCTGGGGTATTTTTAGATAGTCACATTGGTATCAGACATTCAGAGCAAGGACTCAGACTGACCATTTGGTACTGACTTTGCTATGCGCTTCCGCTGTCACTCTATATGTACAACTTTGTGCCCTTTTGTTGGGGTGTTGTTGAAAGGCATTCTGGAAAAAGTGGGAAACACCTGAGGGAAAAGAGGACGCATCAGAAAAGTCACAAGACTTAATTGTTACATAAGTCCTGGCAATGACTCAAAGATGAAGGACATCTAAATATGTGATATCGCCTAGTGTATTTTTATGGTTTCCTTCAGTTACTTATCTGAATTAGGGCTTGTGGAACTCATACCTCATTTGATTTATTACTTATTATTAAATGCATTTTGGCACGCCGAAACATACCGTTTTTATATTCTTCCTACAAAACCTCCCACATTGGTTGTTGTATTCACCCTCCTCTGCAGACTTCTCCTTTGCAGCTCCCCTCTCCCCCTCACTCTCCCTCCTATTCCTGAAATCCTGCATTTATATTCTACTGCGGTGTGGCTCGCCCAGCCAATCCTGTTCCCCCACAATCTTAAGGAGGAGACTCCTTTCCGCCTGCTCCCTTGCTCTCTTCCTCAGGCTGAAGGATTATCAAGACTCATTTACAATGCTGCTGGAGTTGGCCAGATCTTCACACTCACACTGTGTGCCTGAGTTTAGAGAAAAGAGAGGGAAAACAGCAGAATATCAGTGAGAGAACTACAGCAGACTCTGAGGGTGAAAAGAAGGAGAGTTGGAAGGCTGTAAGCGCTTGTGGGCGGAGAGGAGGAGGCTGAACAGCTTCACTCATCCTTCATCACAAGCACCACAGAACCTTCTCCTTTTTTCTTTTCTTTTTTTTTTTTTTTTTTAATCAGAGGAAAGACAAGAGGGCTGAGACATGTGTTGTAGAGGCGCAGTATAGACTTGACTTATTCCAAAGCCTGGAGTCTCTTTCTCTCTGGCACTTTAACCGGCGCTGACTGTCCACCTGCACTCGGCTATGTCCGTCCTGAAGTGGAGCAAACACAGCAAGCGCTCCACAGACTCTATCTATGACATGCTTCATCTGGTGAGATCCCTTTCTTGTATCCATTTTTTTCCTTTACCTGGCTAGCTCTTGCTACTGCTGTGATAGATGGGTGAGCTGCTGCCGTCTTATTACAGTGAGATTAAACACCTTTCCTTTTCAGCGTCTTTCACACATCGTCTTGGCTTCTACAGACAAGAGGAAGCAGTGAGTCACTGTTGTGTCGCAGAATTGCCCCATAATCACTGAAGTGCTTCACAGGATGCCAAAATAAAAGGCTGCATGTATAGGAGCTGAGCCTCTACAATTCTGACCACAGACGACTTGGACTTCACGTAACAACCCCCCCCCCGAGCGTTGTTGCAGTGACTCTGACTGTTGCAGAGTTCTTTCTCTCTTGGCACCTCGAGCTGTGATCTTCGACTTCTCTCAGTTTCAGAGGGCAGACGTGCAATCTTCTCCCTACTCCATCATTAGTGATTTCATGCTTTGAAACTGTTTTTTTTATTATCTATATTTCATTCGCTAGGAGAAATGCTTGTCTCTGACATTTCACAGTTTTACCCATGGCAGCCTCTCTTATCTACATATTGTTCTTTTCATGTGATATTTAAGGCTTTGGTCCCCCCCCCCATCCCCCATTTCTCTGTTCTTTTTTCTTTCTCTTCACTCTGCCATGTCATGGCTGTCCATGCACCCAAAGCTGCCATAGTGTTAATTAGTCTAGATTGTGAAGATTATGACTGGACTTTGGGCTTATTTGCTCATTAGACTTGGGAAGGAAAGAATTAGGTTTATTACAGATTTTTTTTCCCCCCATTTTCTTGGCTTTACATTTTTTTGGGGGGTTGCAAATTTGAATGCGTGCTGCTGTTCAGCATATTTGTTTTTCTAACTTCTTTGCCGTCATAGTGCACTTGAACTTCCATTTTGGCTGATTTATACAGCATCTCATCACATCAGTAAAGTACTGCAGAAACAAATACAGACATGTGTTACTGAGGAAAACTGTTGTGCTGTGATGATGACACCTGTTTTTATGGATGCTAATGAGACAGATCTCAATTAATCTGTTTTTGACAGGATCTTTTTTGTTTTTGGTGTAAAAACGTACTGGATCTCGCACATCAGCGGTAAATTAAATAATGAATGGGATATTTCGGCGCAATAGACCTGGCAACTTAAAACCACTTTCTACTTCCAAATGTTTATTTATTTATTTTTTTTACTTACTGTATATGCAAATGCTGTGTCAAATTGGCTATTACAGCCGCTCTCACTAAAGATTTGGCTAAATTGGCATCATTTGCAACATTACATTTACAGACATGATGGCACTTCCCAGTTCATCTGTTGATCTTGGAGCTGCATGGTTATTTTGGGAACATTGTTAAGAGGGACAAACTGCTGTCGTGCCTCACATATGGATGTGTCTGTCTGATTAGATAACAATGCTGATAATAACCATCGTCATCTGCAAAGCTGCATGAAAAGATACATGACTGTCGATTGACAACACATTGTTCTTTTGTTCTGTACACATTTAGCTTTTGTATTTCGTTTAGTGAATGACATTAACCTATGGCTGTTTCTACCTAGTATTTATTCTATTGTAATAAAATTAAAAATTAAAAATTTTTTTAAAAAATGTTTGTATTTCATAGTTAAAAGAACAATGCAATTTTGTATATGCGCTTCCTTTTAATGCATAGTAATTTCTTATGAGAAAAAAAACTTGTTTTGATGTCATCAGATGGGTAGACTGATGATAGACTCGTATCTCGGATCTTAATTTAGATTGCTTTTTATTTGAGAACGATAACATTCCATTTTCTGCAGCTGTGTCGAGGCTGTATTATTATTAATATTATTTCCCAGAGGAGCTTGTAGGTGACGGGAAAAATTGCTTCAGTCTGTCCTATAAAAATCCTTATACCAACCCGAGACGTCAGCTCCCTGTTGTGCACTCAGTGGTGTCAGTACCTGCTAGTGGTTTCTGTTATGTGGCCATAACAGTTTGCTCCATGCAACTTTCTCAATCAATCTTTGTGTCATCCACTTTAAAATAAAGCCACCCCGATCCATTATATTTTTAAGTTTTTTTATTGGTATGAATAAAGTTTTCTTTAAGCTTTGCTTGTTAGTATTGATGTAAACAGCCAAATGCAATGTTAAGCCATGTAGGCTGTTGCTGAGTGGTGTCTATTTTTGTCCAAAATGATAGTCCAATGCGCTGGTCTCCACAGCAACCCATACTATACTGCATGTGGACAGACATTGTTGTGTGTGTATATTTTGATTCTGTGAAAAGAGATGAATCATTACAGCACCGATCCATCAGTAGGAGGAAAACACCAGGGAAAAGAGGGATATGAGTGAAAGAGAGGGAGGTGGAGAGCCATTGTTATGACAGACTGAAAATAGACCAAATTAGTACAATTTTTTTTTTTTTTTTTTTTTAGAACTGCCTCTCTTCCTCTTTCCAGGCTCACTCTCTGCACAGTCATGAATCTGTGCATATCAGTAGGTGGAAAGTGACTCCTGCAAGTTAATATTTGAGGTGCTGGTTCTGTGCGGGTTGATCAATATTTGGATATTTTGAGGTTGGAGTTGCATAATTGCATCACATTACACTTTTCTGTCCTTTTTGCAGAGTACAGAACAGGTTGCTGCTTTCTGCCGCAGTCTCCATGACATGAATCCCACGGAGTGTGTGTCCTCTTCGCCTAGCCCAGACTCGTCGTTCCCACCTCCTGCAACTCTCCGACAGCTCTCCGATGCCGACAAGCTCCGCAAAGTCATCTGTGAACTTGTGGAGACTGAACGCACCTATGTCAAAGTAAGTATCACTCATTTTACTTGCTAGCGGCAGATGGTCTTTGTGAGTGCGTGTGTTCCTCCTGTCCATCGATCTGTGTTTCTGTCTGCCTCGGGTTGTGTTAGCCCTACACATTACCTATTCCACATGGCCAATCCATATTTATCTCCGTGTCCCAGGAGATATGAGAGGGACACAGCTGTGCCCTTGCCTGGATATTGCCTAATCTTTTTCTGCCCGGTATAAATGTGGCTTGGTGGAATAACTGGGTTAGATAGGGTATATAATGGGATAATGTCAAGGCTATCTAAAATGTTATACCTCATCACAGGGGGCACATGTATACTTATTATGGAAATGACATTATGCATGATGTATGGTGTATTGTACAGCCTTCAAAAGGGATAGTCTGATTTCTGGTGGACTTGGGCTATTTGTTCTAATTACCCAGAGTAAAACAGACACATGCATTACGTGTCTGTGTGCAGAAGCTTAACTGCTAATGTAATGTAAGGGTAGACAAAATAATGGAAAAAGAATAAATGAGAAGGGATTTTCGTAAATCAATGCTGGTCATGAAGTTACGTTGGCTATCCACATACTAATACCTATCATATCCTTGATGGCTAGTTTCAGCTGTTTGCAGTTTGTTTAGAACATGTTGCCATTATTTTAAAGACTACTCCTAGAGACATTTAAAATATTTTTCCTTTTTTGAACAATTTTAAGCATGTCCTGTTGCCTTGACAACTCATACCCACATGTTGATTAGCGGGCAGTCAGAATGTTTGTGTGATTAGGACACTTCAGAAATAAACAGGTTTACATGATTGTGTCTATTCAATGTAGACATTTTACTATTAACAAAGAATTAACTTATTTCTTAATAAGACATTTTAGGCTACTCTTCTTTAAAGCCAATAATCATTTGTTGCTTGAGTTGACTATTATATTAATAAGAAAGATATAAATATGTAAATTTAAAGTGCAATGTCTTGGCCAGCCATACTTCTTTGGAGAAGTTAGATGGTCTATTTCCCTACTTTTTGGCAGAGCTACTAATTGATCTCAGAGGCCATCTACAGTTCAGCTCAGGTAACTGTAGCCATAGTCATTTATTTAATTGGGTTTATATAGCTACTTTACCTTTTTTTTTTAAAAGTATATGCAGTAAGGCATCTTCCAGCCAGCTCCTCTGTCTTTAATCTTGGAGGGACTTTCAGACTATTCCTGGGACTTGATCCCTGTTTTATAGTGGTGAATATTTATGCCTTTTGTAAAAGTTGCATGTTTTTCATGACTGTTTTCCACGTAATGGCTTGGGCAACCCTGACTGAAACTTAATTCACTCTGGTCTTGCAGGATCTCAATTGCCTCATCGGGAGATATTTAACCCCACTGCAGAAAGAGACCTTCCTCACACAGGATGAGGTATGTCAAATATTCCCTGTGAGCCTTTGAGGGGTAGTTGGCTTTTAAATGCCAACACTGTTTAAATGTTCTAAGAAAAGTGGGTTACATAATCATGTAAAGAGTAGCCGTGTATGGGGACAAGAGGGGTGGATGATGAGAGGGGGAGGATTGCAAAATAAAGAGATGTTTTGCATGCACTTGCAATAATGACATTCATTTGGTTGTTTAATGAGAACGTTTCCATGCTCATAGCTGTAGCGATGGGCTAATAGTGTATGCACCAGATAAAGATATTGAGAAATGCTAAACAACACACCTTGTAAAATGAGGAAAATGTATTTTGACTTTGCTCAAATGCCCTTTACTCCAGCTGGATGTTCTGTTTGGGAACTTGCTGGAAATGGTGGAGTTCCAGGTTGAGTTTCTCAAGACCCTGGAAGACGGGACCAGACTGGTTCCAGATCTAGAGAAATTGGAGAGAGTGGATCAGTTTAAGGTATACCCTCTTTGAGAAACAAATGTCAACAAACATTTAAAACACCCATAATGTCTTGTATAACTACTGGTTGGGTAACTTCTCGTCCCTTTTTCACAGAAAATCCTCTTTTCCCTGGGAGGCTCTTTCCTGTACTACGCAGACCGTTTTAAAATCTACAGTGCTTTCTGCGCCAGCCACACCAAAGTCCCTAAGGTCCTCGTAAAGGGTAAGTAAAGTGCTCTTGGGTCAACATTCCTCCTTGGCTCAAAGGAGAGGATGTATTTATCCATCAACCATCTGCCATATCCTGCAAGGCTCCATAAATCTGCTCCACAGAGTTGTCAGCCAGACAGTTGTCCATTTGACCTCTGCATACTTTCAAGCTGGTGTCTCCCAGGGCTAAAAAGCCCTGCAACATTGTATGATATATAATCAGCAGTGTTGAACAGTCTGTTCTCTAGCTAGTACACCCACTCCCTTTAACACAAGTGGACGACTTTGTTTGCTGCATTTAGATTCAATATTGGCCATTCTGAGTTTGGAGAGTTGTTATTTGTTATAAAGCTTTTAAGGTAGTTAACGGACAACCCACTTGTGGTTGCCTGATCTTTTATAAAATGGCTCTTCTGCCAAAAGCATGAAATAGTTCAGTCTTTTTGACTTAACCTGGTTAATATAGGGCACCTTGGCCAAACATTCATTTTAAATTATAGTCCAAGCTTAATTTCTGTGAATTACAGACCATGAACAAAATGTATCTTTGTAAAGCAAAGAGTAAAAAAAACAATCAATTGTGGAAAGGACACAAAAATGGACAAGATGTCTAGAAGTGTGCAATAAATGTTTTGTCATTCCAGCCAAAACCGATCCCGATTTCAAGGCCTTCCTGGATGAGCGTAACCCCAAGCAGCAGCACTCCTCCACCCTGGAGTCATACCTGATCAAACCCATCCAGAGGGTGCTGAAGTATCCCCTCCTGCTGAAGGAGCTCTACTCACTCACAGACCCAGACAGTGAGGAGCACTACCACCTGGACGGTAAGACCCGGTCATGAGGCTGGCTGAGAAGAAGAAATCATTTTAGACAGGGGAGAATGTGGGTGAATCAGAAATCAGAAAACCTTTATTCGTCCCACAGCGGGGAAATTTACAGCGCTACAACAGCAAAGGGACAGTGCAGATAAAAGGTTAAGTACAAATGGTTAAGTAAAAATATAAGTACAAAAAACACAACAACCGTGGTAAGTAAGCGCCAGGTTAACATAATACAGTAAGTGAAACAAGTGAGAGTAATACTCTAGCAGCCAGTAGTAACAATAATACATAGTAAAAAGAGATATATTGCACATACGAATGCATACGCTCACACCAATTCAACGGCAACCATGTTGTTTTGCAGTTGCCATGAAAGCCATGAACAAAGTTGCCAGCCACATCAACGAGATGCAGAAGATCCATGAAGAGTTTGGTGCAGTGTTCGATCTTCTCATCACTGAGCAGAGTGGTGAAAAGAAAGAGGTAGGTTGGACAAAAGTGGCTTGTCTGTTAGGTCATCTAAAGAGTACGTGTGGAGTGGATGCTGATATTTTGTTGCTTTTGCCAGGTGGCGGATCTGTCCATGGGTGACCTGCTACTCCACACCAGTGTGGCCTGGATCAATCCCCCTGCCTCCTTAGGAAAATGGAAGAAAGAGCCCCAGATGGCTACATTTGGTATGTCAGGCCATCTCATTACATAATCATGGAGGAAACTCACCTCGAAGTCAAGTGTGTGATCAAGTGATAACTGATGTTTTTTCTTTGCTCTTTAGTGTTCAAAACGGCAGTGGTCTTTGTATGCAAGGACGGATCAAAGCAGAAAAAGAAAATGGTATGTTTTAACACAAGCAAGAAGCCATCAGCACCACCAAAGCCCCTTTTTAAAATATAACCTATTTTGTAGAGCATTGTAAATTCATTGCCCATGTGCCACCTTCAGAATGAGTCTAGTGGGTCATTTCTAAAAGCAGCATTAAAGCTGATCAGAACTGGATGCAGCTCATTTCACATAATTTCTTTTGTTTGTTTGAATGATTGTAGGGTGGCTCCCATAGAGTCTCTGTGGCTTCAGAAGAAAAAGACCCCTTTCGATTCCGTCACATGATCCCAACTGATGCCCTTCAAGTCAGATCCTTGGCCAATGCAGGTAGATAATTCAATAAATAATTTACTGTACTATATTGAAAAACATTCTTCTGAAATCAGAAATGATTATTTGAGAAAATCTCATCAGATTGCTCTGTACAGGAGATCACATGTGAGTGTTTATTTACTTCCTCAGATGGTGAGGGCTCAGCTATGTGTGAGATTGTCCACACAAAGTCGGAGTCGGAGGGAAGGCCAGAGAGGACATTTCAGCTGTGCTGTAGGTGAGGATCTCTTCTAATGAGGTTGAATTCCACTGGAGATTGACGCTTGTGTGCCACTGATACAGTCCTGTCAGCTGCTATCTACTGAGTGACAATCTGATATCGTGCACTTCTATCTCCCTCAGTTCTCCAGAGAGTAGAAAAGACTTTCTGAAGACAGTCCATTCTATCTTGAGGGAAAAGCACCGCCGACAGCTCCTAAAGACAGAGAGTTTACCCCTCAACCAGCAGTATGTGCCCTTTGGAGGAAAGCGCCTCTGTGCCCTGAAGGGAGCCCGTCCTGCCATAAATAGAGCAGGTAAATGCCAGTCTGTGGCTACACTCACCTTACAGCTCCAAGTGTCCCAATTCTAAATTGTTCTTTCTTACCTGACATATTAGCTTGCTGTAGTGTGAACAAAAAAAAAAGTTGAACCCGAGTTTTTCATTTAGGGTTTCAACCACCCTTTAGAGATTTCTTATGCCTAACACTCTCTCAGTTTTGCCTCCCAACTGTCTGTGGTGGTGGGAACTGGGAGGAGGGAAGAATGAGCAGGGAGGTGAGAAGTATGAAGGGAGATGGCCATTTTGGGTAATGAGTACATTTTGAATTCAGGACTTGTAAATGTATTTTTTTTTAAGACTGTATTTCTACTTTTACTTAAATGATGTGTACTTCTTCCACCACTGATCACAACAGATAATTAAAATAATTAAGTCCATTAGATCTATGGAGGTGAACACATTCCAGCACCTGCTTGATTGTCAGCATGTGGAAGAGTCTCTCCATTATTTGTTTAACAGCGACAATTCGTGGATGGGCCACACTTTTTCCCGGAGCAGAAAATGGGCTGCGGTTGTCATGGAGACCAGCCAAGCCAGAGCGCTGTTGCTTGTGTCGGAGCATTCTCCGATGCAACCCATGGGGAGCTCGGACCGACTTGGCCCGAAAATCCAAAGTCTTGTCCTCCATAGTGTTAACTTTCTCAATTTTTATTATTAATTTATTTATGTTTTTCTGCAGCATCTGCACCAACCAGGACTCTAGGCAGGAGGAAGTTAGTGCGCAATCGTTTCACCATAGACACCGACATTGTTTTTGATGGTGAGCCCGAACAGGACATTGCTTCACCACAGGAGCCCGACACAAATCAGCTGCAGCGGGACAACGAACCAGATCAGCAGCTGCAGCAGTCTGAGTTAGCAGGTGACACAGACCGCTGGGTGGAAGAACAGTTCGACCTAGAAGAATACGTGGACCAGGAAGAGGTGAAGGAGACGGACATCCTTAGTGATGAGGATGACGAGTTCTGCCAGAAACCCAGAGTGCTGTCCACTGAGGCCAACCTGGAGGCCCACGTCATGGCTTTGTCCTTGGAAAGTGAAGAAACGGAGGAGAGCGAGAGCCTTAAGTCCCCAATGGCCAGTGGGATACCTGATTATCTGAAGCTTTCCAACACAGAGAAGCAGAGCGCCGAGATCGATGACATTGTGGAGGATCATAAGCAAACGGAGAAGGATGAGATTTGGGTAAAAAGGCAGCAATCCGGTTTGTCCCCAGACTGTGGCACATAAAAGCTGAAGAGGACAGGCAGACAGTATTACATGGGCTCCATAAAGATCAGTCATCTTCAAAAACAATGCATGGGCATTGACGTATATCGCACAGCTAGTAGAAGATATATCCTTCCTTATCTTACTTTTGCTGAATGCTTTTTGTAATGGTAAGATCATCAGTGGAGCAATACAGGAATCTAGAATGAGGGAGCTTTATCCCAAATCAAATGCTGTTACATAGAAGTCAAATGTAGGCTTTGAGAGATGAACTAATGGTACAATCATGGAATCTAATCAGTTGCTTTGATTGGCATGGTTTGCACATTTGGGCAGCATTCTATAGTCCTGCCTGCTGTTGCCAAATTTGGTTATTGTGAGAACATTGATATTTGTTTTGTCTATGTGACTCAGAGATATTATCATAGTTAAGGGCTGTATATTATTTGTCCTTTTTAAAGAAATAGAAAAATTGCAAAGGACAGTCTTGTCTTGCATAGTTTACTGTACTTGTACATTTTCACATGAATATACACTGACATGTTTTTGGAACATATTTCCTGATTATGTATAATATGATTTTGATCTCTTGTTTTACAGACTTAAAGCTATCTTTTTAGCCTGGAAAATATTTTGTTTGTTCTCTTGTTACATTTAATAGTGGAATTATGTAATAGCCCCTATGTCACAGAGGCTAATTTATTATTATTTTTTTTATTATTATTTGTTTTTATTTAACATAATCCTGTTTTACTTGAATTTGCCGTTTCATGTTTTTGTTTTACTGTGAAACCATTTTCTTGTATTTTTCTTTTTGCTCTTCAGTATTGCCATTTAAAGGATGCTCGATGTTACATTTCATTCTTAATACTTAACGTGCAAACTCTGGGGCGAATTCACAAAAGGATTGTGCTGCTTTTGCGTCCGCTTAACCTGTACAAATAACACAAGAAAAAAACGTGTAATTCTCAAAGCACCCGCAAAGGGTGAAATGCACCACTTACTGAGCTGCCAAGCAAAATAGCTTCTCTGTGCGCCTGTGTTATTTGCACATATTTTAAATTAGGTAATATGAATTCATTTGGTGCAAAATTGACACCTTTCTATCTATGTCACAAAGATTAGCACCAATAGCCACAGGCAGTTACAGTGAAATTATTGGTGTCTTCAGAGAGTTTGTGGTAATTCATTGTATTTATAAAGGATGTCACAACCAGACTTAAGTGATCATGGCATATTAAATCTGAATAATGGTTTCTCTGTCACATTTAAATTCCTTGCCTGAAGATTTCAGGAATGCCTCTGCACCTCATCTGTCAGGACATGTAGCTTGCGGCCTGAATGTAAATCTCCTTTTTGGCATTTTTCTGTCTATTGTGTTCTTGGCGCTAAGGAAACATTTATACTTTGCCAGATGGATAATTGCAATCATAAAAGCAATTGGCTGAAAAACTTTACGGCCGTATTTGCGATGTAATATCATTTGCGCAACATCTTATGTGAGTCGAACCTTGAGAGGGGGCAGATAGCAGTTGCAAGTGGTGCGCGACCCATAGTGCCATCGGCGGCCACCGTCCATTCTTTGTGAATTTGCCGATCTGTATTTTAGAGAATTTGCATATCAGTTATTTTAAAAATGTCTTGTGTTCAAAAAGATTGTTCACTGGTAATGGATCACAAAGCAATGTTTTATTTATTCATATGTAAATTAATTTGTTGTCAAAAAACAAGTCATTTTTTTCACAAAGAAAGTCCAAATTTGCTCAAGCAATCAAGGGGAAAGACTTGCAGTATGCCTGAACAGTGAAAGAAGTCATACTTGTAAACAACTCATTGTGCTAATAAGACTGCATTTTTATTACTGTATGTGTGTGTATATAGAAAAATGTATTGATATCATAATAAATACAGTTGTTTCCTACTTATAATTCAAAGCACCTCTCTGGAGTGATTCATTGGTTTGTGTGGTTCTTTATATACATTATATACAGTCTATGGGTTTTACTCGACAGCATAACTCATTCCCTGCAGCTCTGCACACATCATCCGTGCAAAACAATTTTGTGATGCGAGGTAAAACATAAATGCCCAATGTGCTCAGACATGCCAGAGAACGATGGAACAAGCTAAATCGATGCTCTCCTACCTCCAAAAGTAACCCACAAAGACAGACTGCAATTCCAGAACAAAAAACGGGAAAACTAGAGACGTTAAGAGCCACTTCGTGGGTTTTCAAGCCACGGCTGATTAGGTGTCTGAATGATGGTGAAGGGGCTAAAACCCCTATTATCACAGAAAGGTTGAAGAAATGTTTAGTCAATGTATAGTGTTCACATCAGACTGATAAGTAAAATGATCTTGAGGGATGGGAGGGATGGGAGGGCCTGTGATGTCTAGCACAATCATTTTATACATGGATAGACAAAACGAATACAATACAAAACCCAAGCCAAGCTCATGGAGCTCCACTCTATTCCACTTCACTATTTCTGAGGACTTTTTTGTTTGTTAACTATTGTATCATATTAAGTGTCTTTCAGTGAGTGTTAAGGGTCTGCTTGTGATTTCCTCTTACCACTGCTTGTTTTCTTTGTCTGGCAAATGTCATGATTTTTGAGAAGAAATAAATGCAAGTTCATCTTTCACACAAAAAAACCCTTAACGTCAATCACAGAAAAACTGCATTAGCAAAGATGAACAGTGGTCACAAGTAGACCGTCACACACTGACTGAAAGACACTAACTGGGATATTTTCTCCACTACCCCACAATAATCACCTTGAATCAACATCCCAGACAATTTCAACAAAAAACAAACATGAGCTTCATCAAATTGGTATTTACTGAAGAGTAATTGGGTTGTAAAGTTGCCAATTTAGTCAGCAATCTAAAGCTAAACATGCCCTCGACACTGAGCTATGGCTCCCACAGCCCTATCTCCTTCTTTCTCCTTTCTCTGAGTTCTGTGGACATCCTGTCACCCAAGCTTCACCGGCCCCCTCACTCTTGCCAATCACCACCCCCACCACAAAAGCTCTGGTGCTCCCTCAGATAAAAGAGGAAGATCACTTCAGACTTAATTGTGCTGTAGATCTGCAGCAACAGTATCTGCAGCAGTGCTGAATGACAGAGTGCCAAGATGGGACAGGGTTGCTTTGCCAATGCCCTTGCTTTGATGGAATAGACGCATCTTACCCAAGATATAATGGCAAAAGCCTAATTTATGGGATTCTCTTTCTATTTTGTCTGAACAAATGATTTCAACACCTTGAATTTAAAAATGAACACCGAATTAAGAAGGTGATAGCAGGCAGTCAAAGGAAAAGGGAAATACATTTATACATAAATACATTTCTTTTAAATATTTGCAAAATATTATCTCAATCTTAATGTGGTCCTAGAATGTGCAGTTACATTTACATACAGCAGGTGGCACACACTCTGTTGTAGATGTACATTGTTTCCTGTGCCACAGCAACAGCACCAATGTACTGTATACTCAGTTGCCATCGCTTACATCATATTTTTTTAAAGCAAGTCCATCTCATATCAAAATCCAAAACTTCAATACGAGCAGCTTAGAGGTTACATATCTACAGAAAATACTTCACAGTACATCTGATGTATTGGAGTTCACAGCTACGGGTTTCTCAGCATGAGTTTATCTGTTTACATTTTAAGCAGCTGAGGATGTGACAATAGTATCACCCAGCAAACCGGCTCAACAGGCTTTCCAGTTTCTGCTTTGTGACCTCTCCTGCTACATCCCTCCCTCTCTCTCTCTTTTCTGTTGCTGCTACTTCTCAGAAACAGCATGACCAACCTGTCCTAGATCAACTGAAGTTTGAATAAAAGGTGTGACTCTTTCAGAACTGGAAATCACCCATTGTTCCTTCTTATCTGCTAACAGATCATCTACCTGGTTGTTGTTGTTTAACAAATGTTTAGTCTTAGTTAAAGTAAGTTTAAATGGTCATTTTAATGGCAGCAGTGTCAGAAAACCCTTGACTGACTGATAGATTTGTATCATCTTAGTATGGCCATGGTGGGATTGTTTTTTTCTTAGGAACACTATTCAAATCTCTATCCTAAATGAAGAGTTTGAAGGCAAAATTTTCCTAAAAAAAACTATGTATGGATTGTAATGGAAAATGTCATCATAATGTAGTAACTTTAACTGTTTGTATTAAGCTTAATATTATTTGTATGTCCTTTGATGTAACCAGGACAGCAACTGTATGGGGGTCCCATGTTTATCTTGTGAAGGACATACTGCTACTACACTAAACTCATCTCCCCTGTTTTATGGCTTTACACTTTTTACATTATTTACAAACTGGAACTCTGACCAATTTGAGTTCTGACTTCGATCACATGCATTTCTATCACTGTGATCTCTTTGTTCTTTACTAACAAAAGGGTCTTGACTCAGGAATTGGTCAGGAATACTATAAAAGTAGAAGAAGAATCTCCGTACTTCGCTGCAGACTGCTTGACACTCTGCATCGTTGTTCCTTCTTGCAAGAATAAAGAATTCAAATATACTTATTCACTTAAGTATCTTTATTTCAGTGTAATATCTTACTATCTCTTACGGTTTATATCGGTTAAAATTCCACGACAGGATTCATATAAAAACGATCCCTCTCAATCATCACTTATGACCCACTAGAAGTGTCCTCGGCCCGCATTTTCTTTCTTCTTAGAATTTTGCTCTGTTTGGGACGTTTCTGGGCATCAACCTCTATAAAAAAAAGCCGCTCACAGCTGCGGAAAAAACCCGCAGATATAGCCAGGCGACCCGCCAAGTGGACAAAGCTTGTTTCAAAACAAGAGTGAATCTGGGGTTGGCTTTTACTCGCTGGAGAACACCATAACCCTTATTGAGCCAAACTTTGAATGTTGCGTTTTCAAACCATAAAAGACACATCCTACTTATTGTGCCTTTGATGAGCCTCACACTGAAGCCATGTGGAAGTTTCCGGATTGATGACAAACTCCACTCCAGAACAACATAACATTTCTGACTTCAATGCACATACTTTAACCCCATAGCAATGTGTTGCTTTAATTAATGCCCATAGCACACAGACAAAGAGATTTGGGAAGCAAATGTGATAAAATGGCTCTTCTGGAGCGCTAATGTTTATTGTCATTGGGAAACAGGAACATGGCTTATCTCCACGAGTGGACACACAAAAGGATGGCACCTATTTGCATGTGGGCTTGCAACTAAAGATGACCACGCATCACATGTTTCCTGGGACAATGATATATTTTTGTATTAAGTAGCAGGAAATTGAAACACTCAAAGTACTTCAATTTTGGCAAATGTACTTTTTTCTCCACTACATTTATTTGATAACTTTAGTTAATTTGAATAGTCAGATCCAGATTAATAATAAAAAATAAAATCAACTAATAATTTATCATGCATTATTATAGGTTAAGATAATACTTTATTTATCCCTTGGTGAAATTCACAAGCTATCCTGCAGTGTATTTTTTGACTCTATCCATCCATCTATCTAGAGTCAAAAAATACTTTTACTTAAGTAGAAAAATGTTTTACAATGTGGTATTACTATCGCCGCCAATGTATTTCAGTCCAGGGTTGCAGACTGATTTTGAAAAAAGGAAATAGGCCTAACTTTTTTTCAGTGGTCAGTAGTCTGACTTAATGCTCTTTATTTTAAAAAGTGTTTCTTTGTAGTTTGCCTTGTCCATAATATAAACAGTTATAAGTTAGAATTACTTGCCACATCATGGCAATCTGGCCACTTTAGGGTAGATAGAGTACAGTATGGCAATATACTACAGTAAAGGCACTTAGGGCAGTGAAGACTTGCTATCTCCAAAGTGTCAAATGTCATTTCTTTTCATGAAATAAGTAAAGACATTGTTGATCTTTTTGATTTTATCCAACTGAGTTTGAAGAGGTTTTACAAGTGCAAAACGTATAACATACAGAATATTGTGTACATTATTAGGTCACCAAAAGTAAACTTGCAAGGTTTCCACATGGCAATACAGTCCAACTCTTTTCATCCGCGCTGGCCATGGCTGATGAGCAATGATGACAAGTGTGTAATACTTTCAGGGAAAACAAATGAAATATTGTCAGAATGTCAATGAAAACAAGTAGGGTGACATTGCAGGCATGGTGATATCATCACAGATTTACAGCTCTGCAAAAAAGATTGGTTGAGCAGTCTTTTCATTAGACGACAGACAAGAGACGAGACTGCACTTCCTTCTGAGCCATGAAAGCGAAGTTAGAGGTTTTAGCCCTGGTCCTGGGCTTCATCGGCCTCTGTGGGACCATAACTGTCACTGCTCTGCCTATGTGGAAGGTCTCCGCCTTTATTGGTGCCAATCTCATTGTCATGGAGGAACTCTGGGAGGGCTTATGGATGAACTGCTACAGACAGGCCGACATCAAGATGCAGTGCAAGGTGTATGACTCACTGCTAATTCTTCCACCAGAGCTGCAGGCAGCCAGGGGACTCATGTGTGTGTCCATAGTCCTGGTTGTCATCTCCCTGTTCATCACAGGATGTGGGACCAAGAAGAGCAACTACTGTGGTGACAATAGAAAGAGCAAGAACATCACTCTGGCCTTGGGGGGTAGTTTGTATCTGCTTTCCTTTTTGACCACACTCATCCCTGTAAGCTGGGTGGGCCATACCGTCATGAGAAACTTCTACAACCCAACAGTGCTGGATTCTGAGAAACGGGAGCTAGGGGAGGCTCTCTTCATTGGCTGGGCCACTTCTGGTATTTTGCTCATCACTGGCATCATCTTTCTGTTAAGCTACAGCAAACGTAGATCAAAGGAGGAAGACACTGATGTGTATCTTATGCCAGCGAGGGATGTAAAAAATGAGGGGAGCGTGTCCCTTGGGAGGACGCCATCCAGCTTTCATAAGCATCAAGAATATGTGTAAAGAAAGAAAACTGTACGGCATGAAATATGCAGCTTCCACTTTGCATGTCTGAGGCAGGTCACAAGGTGATGCTAGAGTCTGCAAATTATGTATAAATGTATTTGTTTTCACTACCTATTTACACATTACACATTTTTATTTTGTTGAAATGACTAATGTACATTGTGTTCTTATTGCATTGTCCATTGTTTGTGTTGTATGTCCAAATCCTTCACAGTTGTACTAAAATATGAGTGATATTTGTTGCACATATAAAACTGTTCGTATCAGGATATGCAATTGGTTTTCGCAATTCTACACAGTCATGACTGTTTTAGTGCTTTTATATGATGGCGTTTCTCAACTGTCAATTTTAACTGATCATTTACTCTTAATCCTTTTGATTTGGTAATAACTTGAGGCCAAGTAGTCACATCAACCTAGTCAAAAGATAGATCAATAAAGTTTTGATTCTACATTCGCTTTTGTGATTGCATTTTTTTCTAATGCACCATTTGTATATTCCTAACACTCTTACCACAATAAAGTATTTTGGTTTAGTCATTACATTTTTTTTTTATTACTAAATGCAGCTGTATATAAAAAAACAGCCCAGATTATCTACAAACAGGGCATGAAACTGAAGTGTCAAGTTGTGAACTGCTGGCAAACGGACTATACTGTGTTACAATGAAACCAATCCTACTCAAGTTTCTGTGCTCAACACCTTTTTAATCAGCTCAGGTTACATTTGAAGGAGGAGACAGTTTGACATCAGTGTGATCATCCTATCAGCTTTCTGTTAGAGAGAGAGACAAGAGAGAAAACAAACACTAGTTTTCTACAGTACTGTATATGAAACTAAATAGTTTTAATTTCATAATTATTTTAGACAGGAGGTAAGAAAGACCACACATTTAATTAATCAAGTTTTAGCTCCAAGTTCTAACTAGTCATAGCAGTTAGATTCATGTTTATAGTACATTTTTAGTTATCCCGTTTGCTGTTTCAATTAAGTAATTTCATTAAACAAAAAAACAACAACATTGTTCTGTGGCGTACTGAAACTGTGTTGAAATGTCTCATTGATAACTTTAAAAAAGTAGGAAACACGCTTTGATCAACACGCTTTGATCAACTGTTACTTTATGATGATGTGATTAAATTAAATTTTGCTTTTGATTAAATATTCTTAATCACAAGACCAAATGGTTGATTGTTGGTAAGGGTTGTTGTATTTGCATTAAAAACAAGCAGCACTCTTTGTTGTGTCCCCATTTATCTGGCTGTAAAGCAGCTTAACCAGTAAGGTTGCATTGCATACTTAGCATTTTCTTGTGGGTGTATAAGTTCCTTGACTTGCTCTTCCTCTCAGATTTGTTTCTGGAGCTGGCAGAGAGCAGCCAAAGGTCTATCTTTGGCTCTCTGCGATAGCTATGGCCTCTTACACTGCTTACAGTGGTTACACCAAACCACCTCAATCTTACGCAGGCTCTTACTACGATGAAAAGCAGGCCAAGACATATGCAGATTATCAAGAATCTGTATATGAGGAAAAGAAGAGAGTTGAGAAGAAGGACCGCCAGAACGCCATCTGTTGTGAGGTAGTGGCCCTCGTCATCGGTTTCATTGGACTAATCGGTGTGGCAGCCGTGACAGGCCTGCCGATGTGGAAGGTAACAGCCTTCATCGAGGAGAACATCATTGTCATGGAGACCCGCTGGGAGGGTTTGTGGATGAACTGCTACAGACAAGCCAACATTAGGATGCAGTGCAAGGTGTATGATTCACTGCTGTTTCTGCCCCCGGACCTCCAGGCTGCAAGGGGTCTGATGTGCAGCTCCGTAGCCCTGACCACCTTCGCCCTCATAGTTGCAGCAGTGGGGATGAAGTGTACCAAAGTGGTGGACCATCGGGCTCGCACCAAGCATATTGTTCTTGTGGCTGGAGGCTGTCTGTTCCTCTTGGCCTGTCTCACTACCATAATCCCTGTATCCTGGACCGGCCATGTCATCATCAGGGATTTCTACAACCCTCTGCTGATCGATGCCCAGCGCAGGGAGCTTGGGGAGGCTCTTTACATCGGCTGGGTGACCTCAGCTTTGCTTTTTACTGCCGGAGTGATCCTGCTGTGCCGTCACGCTCCCCGCACCCAGGACTCAGATGAGAGGATTGTATACAACCCCAACGGAAATATCTATCAACCTGCATACACGTATCAGCCTGCATACACGTACCAGCCAGCTTACAGCTACCAGCCTCCCTACTCAGTACCCCCGCCTGGATCTGTAGCATACACACCAAGTCAGTACTAGTGAGGGAATTCAAGACGATTTTTGAACTATTTTTCTTTTTTTACTTGCCAAGATTTGGCACATTTGAGTTTAAACTGACTAAGAAATGGCCAAATCTTTCATTACTTCCTCAAAGAGGGTCAAGTGTATTACAGAGATTAAAATTGTGGAACTGATTGTGTTTTCATCATGATGAACTGGGCTGAATTACTGTATGGATTTTTTTTGCATAGGTTTAGTTTACACTAAATTATATTGTCTATATATTACTATTGTCATTCAGAAGTATTTTCATCTGTAATAGCCTAATACAATAGTTGTTGATATCACGATTTTAACGGCCTCTACTGACATGCTCTTTGAGAACAAATTATGCACTAGGCCTTTTTCAGATAATATACCTTCAGATGATTTGTGTTTACTGCTGAGTTTTTGTTGTAAATGTACACCCTTGAAAAAAGTGGCCTAAATATAATGGCTATTGTGGTTTTCAATAAAGGGATAAAAAAAAAAAGAAAAGAGAATGGTGTTATTTCTTCTGTTGTCTAATTAAAAGAGATCAAGAAATGAGGGTGAACTATTTCTTTCTAGATGGCCAGTGTCTCACTTCCGGCCAAAAACTCTCGATTTTGCCAAGGATTCAACACGTCTTACTGAAACTGCACCCATTTAGCTCACGGGTGCGTAATTGGAAAGTTGTTATGTTGTCTCCATTGTAGTCAGTGGAAATGTGGCTTAACTGGTAAGACTAGACTGTTCACACAGGTCCACCCACAATGCAAACCTTCCAAGAGATTTCATTTCAAACAAGCCAGAGCTCAAACTGCCATCTTTTTCCTGAGCACCGCCAGACACAAGAGACCCAACAAGAAATCTAATACTTACACATGGATACACAAGTATTACCCCGTTCCATGACAAACATTACAAATAATGATGTATGATAGTTTCTAAATGCTCCATTTAATAATGGGTAATACATTAACACACAGTAACAGCAAGTAACAAATTGGTGAACTTTAAAAATCCCCCCCTTGTATATATATTTTTTTTTTAAGCTTGCTTGTAAAGTGTGATTTGAGAATGTAAATCGAGACCTCTGAAAAAACATAGTGGCAGCTTACAGCAGGTCATGGGGTAGGTGTGCAAAGAAAAAAAAAGCCTGGGGGATTCGGTTTCCTGGCAACCGGTCCCAATTCCCACCCCTCCCATTCTGGTGTCCTGTCCACAGGGAGGAGGCAGTACAGGTGCACATCGACCTGCTCCTCCTCTACTGGGATGCAAAGCAACTCCATCTACAGCTTCCTTCTATAGTCACACTGTGTCCACACATTATTGTACGTATGAGTTTGGAGGAATAAGAGGAGGACAGGATGGCCAACTCAGCACTGGAGATAGTGGGTCTGATATTGACCCTGATCGGGCTGATTGGGGCAGCAGCGAGCACTGGGATGCCAATGTGGCGAGTAACAGCCTTCATTGGGGAGAACATCATTGTGTTTGAAACCCGCTTCGAGGGTCTGTGGATGAATTGCTATCGGCAGGCCGACATCAGAATGCAGTGTAAGGTGTACGACTCTCTCCTGGCTCTGCCCCCTGATCTGCAGGCAGCAAGGGGGCTAATGTGCTGCGCTCTGGCGCTGGGTGGCCTTGGTCTGCTGATCAGTTTGGTGGGGCTGCAGTGCACATCATGCATCGAAAACAACGACCAAGCTAAGCGGCTGGTCCTCATCATTGCAGGAAGCATGATCTTAATGGCTTGCATCTGCGTCATTATCCCTGTGTCCTGGACAGGTCACGTCATCATCAGGGACTTCTACAACCCCTTGCTGATCGACGCCCAGCGCAGGGAGCTTGGAGAGGCTCTCTACATTGGTTGGGTGGCCTCTGCTTTCTTTTTTGCTGGAGGATGCATGTTTATTTGTTGCAATCTGCAGTCCGAGGACAAAGGTTCAGAGAGGTATGTGTACTCAAGGACCTCCGACTACATGGCCTATCCACAGCCTCTACAGCCTCAACAGCTGGTGCTACTTCCCCAAACACAACCCCAGTTTCAGCCAGTGCTGTCAAGACATCCATCAACCAACTACAGCTACCAGTCCAGATACCCTTCTGTACGCAGCGGGGTGGCATATCTCTAAACACTTACTGACTGAGGTAATAATGATCTCCGTTATGGTCAATATATGCAAGGGGCATATATTGGCATTGCAATCTATGACACATTTCAATAGATACATGTACTGTGAATGAAAATCGATCGGATCCATAGGATGTCCGTTTTAAATAACTTTTTAGGAGTACATGATGTCTTGTTAAAGAGCACTAATTAAAGAATAAACCTATAATCACAATTATAACCCTGACTGTGTAATTCAATACATGATTTCAATTACTTTTATGTGCGTTTTTATAATAACATTTTATACAGACAGCCTTATTTTGGGTATATTAGGTTACCAATTTTCTATGTGTATGCTATAACAATTGATGCAACCTTTAACCAATGAGTGTGTAACCAAGTGTATATGCGTTTACTGTTAAAATGCTATTTGTTGTTCTTGGCACATACGACTGAGATATGTAGTTATACAGACAGTTTATACTTAAAATATTTCAACCCTTTATCTTTAAAACATTAACTATGCATGAGCTGTGTATTCAAATGTGCATCCTCCATTCCATCAACAAAACACACTTGCATACAAAATCACATCTGTGTGGTTTATAGAACATCTCACAGGCACCAAACACCCTAATACACAGAATCCTCATAGTTTTCTGCTCAGTTTTTTTACCAATTTTAACAAGCATTAGACACGGGTTACAGGTACTAGACTTAGGACAGTAAATGATATATTGGTGACTGACTATGTAAGAATTACAGAGGCATTAGTGTCTAAAATTAAAAAAATAATAATTCTGGG
The DNA here is from genome assembly GCA_943593645.1 of Bovichtus variegatus. Classification (NCBI taxonomy): domain Eukaryota; kingdom Metazoa; phylum Chordata; class Actinopteri; order Perciformes; family Bovichtidae; genus Bovichtus; species Bovichtus variegatus. The sequence continues at coordinate 6,518,376 of CALSCE010009465.1, read as the reverse complement.
TCTATTTAATCAGAAAACAATTGTAAGTTTTTGTCTAAGTGTGGTATGATACCCTGGAGCTCTTGGGAACTGAACAAATGGCTGAGTAAACATGAGATGCAGGTTTAAGACCTGCTTGTTAAAGGTGTGGGAAGCTTAGTGTTTGTGAAGAAGCCAAACAGAGACGACCTTACAGCATGATCATGATTAAAGAATTTGCAAGTCACTTTGAAGCTTTCTAGTTCATTT
>CALSCE010009465.1:6502517-6518138 GCA_943593645.1 Bovichtus variegatus | reverse complement strand
TGGATGTAAGGACAGTAAAAGTACATTTCATTGATGTTTCATACTAAAAATATTTGTTAATGTAATGACAATGTTGTCTTTCTCCACTGTTGCTTAACATATCAAAATGAACAACCCGTTTGTCTAGATTATGTCTTCTACATGGAGATTGGAATATTTTATATTGAGATTTACAAACTATATATTTCTAATATACTATATTATTAACTATGTCACTCAACAATCAATAACTGTGTTTGCTGTGAGCTCCCTCTCTGTTGCTCACCTTGAAAGTCATCTCTGCTCCCCTGTGGTCAACAGAAGTACTGGAGCTTATTTGCTACATTGTCCTGTATATTTGTTTGCTTCTGAATTTTTATCACATATAATTATACAGAATAAAAACACTGCAAGTGATAAAAAAAATGTTAAAAAACGGTCTAAAGTTGTGAGCTGTTTTTGGTATATCTTGTTTTTTTAGTATTTACTGCTAGAGAAGCTGATTGCACAGATATGCCACTATTGCCTGTGGAACCATAAACACAAAATAAGCAGAGGTCCTCTTTACCCCCATAGCTCTGAGCCAATCAGGTGACAGCAAAGCATCTATCCCATAACAAACCACCTCTTACAGCATACAAACTATGTCAGATGAGAAGATCCTCGCTGCCTTAAGACACGTCTCTGACTCAGAATCTGCGATGTTATACTAAAGCATCAGAAGTTATCGTCAACGTGAGCCAATCTAATTTGGATATAGCTGAACTCTTGCAGACTGTACAATGGTTCAAGGTGTTTCTGAGATTGCAGCAATGTGTGTCGGCCTGATTGGGCTGATCGGGGCAGCGGCTACTACAGGTTTGCCCATGTGGAAGGTGACAGCTTTCATTGGGGAAAACATAATTGTGATGGAAACCCGCTGGGAAGGCTTGTGGATGAACTGCTACAGACAAGCCAACATCAGGATGCAGTGTAAGGTGTATGATTCCCTGCTGTTTCTGCCCCCGGAGTTACAGGCAGCTAGGGGTCTGATGTGTTGTTCTCTGGCCTTGTCGGGGCTGGGGCTCCTTGTGGCTATGGCAGGAATGCGGTGTATGTCCTGTATTCAGGATAATGATTGGGCTAAGACCATCATTCTGATGGTTGCAGGTGCTATGGAGTTCTTGGCCTGTATCTGTGTCTTTATCCCCGTGTCGTGGACAGGTCATATCATCATTCGAGATTTTTATAATCCTTTGCTAATTGATGCCCAGAGGAGGGAGCTGGGAGAGGCACTCTACATCGGTTGGGTGACCGGCGGCTTCCTTTTCGCCTCAGCCATGTTGTTCCTCTGCCGCCGTATACCCTCAGACAAAGGCTCATTCGACATTTACAACCAAGCCAACTTGCTCAGTTACAAGCCAGCACCCAGCAGGCCAACTCTCATGAGGTATCATCCCATCTCGAGTGTTCCCAGCCTCCGATCTAATGCATATCATCCTTCGCTGCAGAACAACGGCTATGTTGGACAACAACTTGCGACGCCACTGCAAAACATTCAAAACAACCCGGGTCTGCCTGAAAATGAGTCACTGTTATATCAAAGTAGCATGGCTCACCATTCCTCCTTGCGGAGTTCTAACCATGTTGGGAGCTTGTATACACCAGGCAACTCCTTATACATAAGCCAAAACACCACGCCATATTCACTGACTTATATCGGCAATCCCACTGCGTCCTACCAGTCCAGTTTTCATCCGGTTCCACACACTCCTGTGTTCATAGGATATAAAGCATCAAGAATACAACCAGAGTCTCACAGTGGGAGCAGTGCTGGTGTATACATATAAACAAAAATTGTGAGTGGGTTTTTATTAGCGGGTTAAACTTTAAAGGTAAAAAAGCACTATACCTTTATAGTTTATCATAACAAGCTAAATTAAACTGCTGTACACAAACTGCTGTGGCAAGATGAAGGTAAATCGTTTTTTTCTGTAAATGATTATCCTGACGCCCAGTCAGAATTTGTATTGTGCAAAAACCAATATATGGGTAGTACGATTAGATTGAACATAGGTGCTGTTGTTGTAAGTGTAAATAAAAGTCACATTGTGCCGTTTTCATGAAGCCCTGGTACGGGCTTACATTCCCAAAATAGATAGACTACATTTGTTTGGAAAAATCAAAGCCTTATCTTTTGCATATTTTTATCTGTTTGTTCATTATATATTCTATGTGGTTATAATGGTATGTGTTTTAGTACGTTTTGTTTTTTTATTGTGTTTTACTAATGAAATAACTTATTAGTTATTTGTTATAGTTTGTATTAGCATTAAACAGAAATTTTGAGTGACAAATGCTTAGTGGCAGGTCTAGTTTATAGGGTGAGGCAGTTTATTCACCAACTTTGGTTTTGTGTTGAATGTTTCCCTGAGGAGCAGCATTTTTCCAAATATTACTATCATTATCATCATCATAATTATAATAATTGATGTGTATACAGCCCTATGATGGAGTGACAACCTATTGAGAAGATTTCCCTGGATATTGCCCATGTTTTCTGCTAGGATCGGCCATCTGTGTTGTTGTATAGAAATAAACAAGTAAAATAAACAAATTATTGTCAGAGATAAAATACAAAAAAATGCTAAGAAATGAATAAATATCACTAAATACCTTGTGATAGTGGTAAAGTTGTTGTTTTAAAGCCTATTCTTGGTGTGAAATTGGTACTGAGGACAAACTCATTTACTGTCAAACTATATATTAATGTAAAAAACCTAAATGGATCTTCACAGACACATAGATTGGAGCTATTGAACTATTTCTATATATAAATCTGCTTTTGATCAACAACAGGCAACACTTCATGCGTTGTGATAATTGCTTGATAGATGGTGGCCTGAACCAGTCCTCAACACTGTCATTATTCACCACTAGATGACACCAGAGAACGTGAGGAGTATCCTAAACCCTGGGCCGATGCAATCATCCCGACACAGTGCAGGTGTCAGAGGGATAATGCCATCCTTCCACTGCATTTCATTAGCTGAAGCTTTAATTGGAACAACTTACACATTTAAAACATTAAAACCTGGTTACGCTACAGGCTGTATAGGTAAATAATAGACCTATGGAATGAGTACTAAAATTGGGATTCTGATTTTAAAACAAGATGGTCATATTCTGTACTCTACTTGATTTAGAGTTTACCATCTTTAACTTTTTCATTTCCAGTAGAGACTTCAAATTGTGCAGCACCTTTTGATAAAATATTTCTCCCAGTAACTGCAAATTGAGAATAGTCTTGCTCTCAGTGTGTGAATCGAGAACATTTTCTCAACTATCAGTCTCTTTTTGCTAATTTCTGGGGAATTAAATAATAGGGAGATTACACTAATCCCAAGAAACTAATCAAACACCCCTGGTGCTTCTGCCTTGCTTTGGGAGCAGTGGGTGCAGCATTAACACCAGTTGCTAATCGGGGCAACTGAGCAACCAAGATAACTTTTTAAACGTCTATCCCAAACTACTCAAGGTAATGTGAACACATTTTATTTTACTATGAGACTGTGTGAGATAACAGTTTGAGGTAGTTAATCTTCAAGGGAGCGCCACAGACCAGTTTGAAGATTAGATTTGCGTTTCCATCAGGACTGGAGCAAAGATTTAATCATTCCTCGGTGTACCAAAGCAAAGACGTTGTCGAGGTCGAATGTTGCCAGCTTTGTAGTTAATCTTCAGGACGTATCCATGTTTGCGGATTAGTGGCTTGGCTGTGCCCTCAATTGAGCGCCTGCACGGGAGGGATGCTCAGATTTGTCAAGTCAGCCAAGACAGCGAGTGAGACCAGAAACATGGTAGGCTGGATTTCATAATAAAAGCATTCAAATGACGGGTATATTAGGTACTAACAGATGCAGAAAAAAATCATCGAAACATTTAAATGTAATATTTTCATGACTTAAGCCTTGAAGAAGTAAAAATTATTATAAGCAAGACATGTTTAATTGGAATTAAGTGTATATAGGGAAAAGTATATAATATAAGACTAAGATTATTAAATTCATTAAATAAATAAATAGGCAATGCACTGGAAAAAGGCTAATTAATGGTCAGATTTGTACAATACACAAATAAGATATAAATAATATTTTATGGGAAATCATCAATATAATATACAAACAACTAGGGCTAAAGTGTGATGGTCTGCAGCAGAGTTCTGTTGGATGCTTGGTATATGGTTTTGTTTGTTTAAAATACAAATGTAAGCCTGAAATATATGCAGCTTTTTTTTTTATAAACATGTTTATTTTCTCAATTGTCCCCACGCGGTTGCCAATTCACCTTTTATTTTGAAAGAGGTAATCAGAAACGGTAATTTTCATTAATGCAAGCTTGACAGGAGGAGCCCGGCGCACGGTGCTCCTCCTCAGTTGCAGCCTACAATTCAAGTGTGAACCAGAAAAAAAAAAACACATGATAAGAAGGATGTCTGGACAGTGACTATGTGAAGCAAAACCTTGCTGGCACATAAAGGATTTTAGAATGGGAAAACTGGAGTTTTTTTGATCAGTGACTGCTGCAGGTGTGTTTTTGTTGTTTTTTTTCTCATCACAATGTGTGAAGGATGGATGCGGGTGGGATGCCAGTTTATTTTTGTTACGGACACAAGGACTGGCAAGTTATCAGCATGAATTACCGAGGGCAGAAAAACTGATATCAATGTTAAATTCGACTCTGGAGAGAGGACCATGGCGAAAAGGAAGGGACTGTTATTTTCACTGCTGTACTTTATAGCAGAGTTTTGGCTCACTTCGCAGCAGGTCCTGAGAATTGGTAAGTGGTACAATTGTCTGATATTTTCTTTTTATGTCATTCCAATTTATTAATATACAGACTGCCAATATACAATCAGCTTTTGTAATATTCGATTGTATGATTACAAGGTGTGTGTTGAGGGTAATTTCCCTTTGGGGTTAATATCTTACTCTACCAGTCTTTGTTGATGCAATTAAAAAAAGTGGACTTTTTGTGGCATTATCATATGTATGATATTTTATTCACAGTGCCTATAGAGCATGTACCGATGCTTCTTTTTTTTTTTAAGGATTTCCAAATAAACATTTTTTAATTAAAGAGGATAATAAATGCAGAGATCATACATGTGGAAGTCATGCAAGGATATCTACTCATAGCAATTGTGCAGCTCAGATGCAGTGGATAAATTAATTAATTAATAAAAATTAATCAACCAAAACTTATAGGCAGGCAGTGTGTTCATGGTACATTTGTGTGTGCTTTAGTTTTATCTGGTGCTGTGTCAATATAACACTATTGTTACTCGATCATGCAATTATATTATCAGTATCCTGTAACAACCCTGATGGACATACAGCTGTGTGACTAGAAAAAAATACTTCTTTCCTGCAGAGACTTTCCATGTCATCGTGATGTTTGGACAACATTACTATAAGTTTCATTGTTGTTGTTATTCCAAGGGAGGTAGACTGAGGAAAGAGTTCTGGGTTGTGCACATAAAACAACTCTATTGGTTTTCACCAAAATCATGTTAATACACTTTGGTTGCCAGAGTCTCTGTTCCTACATGTCGACAGCACAGGTCATAGGCAGATGAGTGATTAGGTTGGCCTATGGCTGCATCTTAAACCATGTACTGTTGGCATGATGATGTCTTTGGCACTGAGGAATGTGAAATGGATACAGAACTAAAGAATACAGTGGGCAGTCTCAGTGAAACTGAGCCTTCTCCTCTACCTAACAAAGTCAAAAGTTATTTAGACTTGGTGCGTATGTATGCTGATGGTTAATGACATCTGTGAATGTGTATCAGAGTCCAAAGTTGTCTGTTAAGCCTTTGAGAGTTGACAAGAACTCTGCTTTCGCTTGTAATTAGACAAACAGAGCTCTTGCTCCGACTATCCCCCTTTGATTTCTGATGTAACTTTGTAACAATGGAGCTGGCAAATTAATGGCCTTCGCTCCTCTCCCATTGGTTATCCTCCATTCCTCTTATGGGTTAGAAGATTGCATCACACAAATTACATTTTTAATTTAGGCCTCAGGACTCTCCGCTCCATTCAATGCTTAGGGCAACTCTGTATTTATCTGAATTTCCTCTACTTCTAAAAACACTTGTGCCGTTGCATAACTTTGGAGGCTAATAGGCTGGTGCCACCTCCCCGCTTTAACAGTCCCGATCTGTGCACTATATTGTTAATCTCTCTAAATCATCTATCACTCTCCGAGGCCACCTAATCTTTGTCATTCTCTTCATGACCCACACACATCATAATCTCTTCCATATGGTGTGTGGCTTGGTTCAATTAACATTTCTCTGTCTTGGCAAGTGCTGGCATCAGATTGTGACTGGATTCCACTCTTTTCACTGGGGTTGGTAATAATGGTAAATCTTCTCCCTCAAGCCCTTAAACAACTAACACTAATCTTCTTTATGCAGAAAGTCTCTTCCCCAAATATGGTACTTAGGCAGCAACCAAATCTGATCATTGGGGAGAGCACAGAGGCAGCAGCTTGTGGCTTGGCCTCCACTCGATTTTGCGGTTTGTTAAATTCCTGTTTCCTCTTGCTTGCATGCTTCGCTTATTGGTGATATCTGATTCATTTATTTATGATTAAACTCATATGATGTGAAAGGTGTGATTAGCTACTACCGGCCAGAGAAATATCCTTTTATGCAATCATCTCCCTGTATAATAGTTTTACGTTCAGCGGTTTTATAAATTAGGTGGCTTTGACACAGATTATAATCCTGATTTTTATTTTTTCGGTCTAAATGTTTTGGTGTTGAGTCGTGAGCAGCTAACCTAGAAACAGAGAAAGCTCAGTGCTCCACATCAAACGAAGATAGTAGACTGGTTAGGACTTCCTCATTCATTCACAGTCTGGCATGGGCCCAGGTTGGAGTGGTGCTGGTGGTGTTGTTGAGGTGGGGGTGGGGGGTCTCACTGGGAACTGGCCCAGGATGGGGAGAGGGGAGAAAGCAAAACACTACGTCATTGTGTCCCTCTGCTTTAAAAGACTCCCCTTCACTTGATGCCTGCACAGAGTCAGAAAATCACAGATTAGAATCAGGATCTAAAAGATGAGTTCCTTAATGTTAACCTCTTATTTTGGGTTTCTGGATTAAAAACAGGTCGACCCAGCTGTCTTAACCTGAACCCTGTTATTTTTCTTGCTCCGAGTACTGACAGGATGAACAGAAGTCTATAAAAAGCAAAGCCTAAGGGTTTATCAGCATTTGCCTGCAGCACGAGCAGAATCTTTTGTTTTTGTGACCTCCTAAGCATGCATCACCCCACAGCATTGTCTGGCCTATTAAAGATGAGATGGAAGCTCAGTGATCCTGAAAATTATATTGGAAAGTAATTAATGGTAGCTATAGCAAGAATTTTCATTCCACCTTTCTTTATAAATTGCATTAATAATGAAGCTCTGATAAAAACCAGTGCACTATGCAGTGTTTAAATTACAAGGAAGAATATGTTACTCGCAAAAGAAGTTGTGCTTTAATATGCAGGTATACATAGATTTTTTATTTTATTTTTGGAGGACAGAGTATGGATGATTGCATTCTTCTTCTTCATTGCACAATAAAGTGTCTCACAAGAAAAGCTTGTCTAGTGATTTTTGCTCTGATTTTATAGTTTTAACTGCACCTCTAAGGTCAAACTTGAAATGACTGAAGTATAAATGATCCCAGACAGCTTTAACTTTCTCGTCCATTTATTAATTTGCTTGCTAATAGTGTATTGAGTGAGTGCATTGATCCATGTGTCATCTGCAAACATAACGTGTGAGGTGCTTATTCCCTGTTTTCTCTGCATCAGTATTGAAAATAAATTACCATTTACAGTGTCGGTTTTTCCAATCAATGCAACGTAGAAGAGCAGAATAAAAAGATGCACTGAGCCATGATCCAATGACCCATTTTTGGAGTCACACAGAAAATGCGACCACACAGCGCTGCCAAAAATGCTTCAGGCAGGACCGTTTACAGCCATACAGGATCAATTTCTTCGGCAAAGATATCTATGTATTTACTCTGTGCTAATCTTATTTTATTATTCAAAAAACGTCACATGTATAAGACATGCTATGATAACTATATATTTGCATTCACTGAATGCTACAGTGCATAATCTTACACATTAGTGTGTTCTTTTTATTGTTACTGTTCATTTGACATCGAGCTAGAACAACGTCACAGTACCATTATGTATATGGCAGTCAATGACTAATCAAATTGCAGTACAGAAATGCCAAAGATGTGACACCCATGACATAGTTTGTCAACTAGAGACCACTGACAAGTTTATGTAAAATGTCCCACTCACTACATCTGTCACAAGTCTTTAATTACCTAATTCAAGGGATCCTTATATTTATGTAAACAGTGAATATGGGCAAAAGGTTTTCCACTGCAAAGAGATGGATTTGAAATATTGTATTGAGCTGTGATAAAAGCTGGTTGATTTCAAGGTGCTCAATTTAAAAATGTCTGGAACTCATCAAATGCAGCTCTGGACATCAATGTTGACCCAATCTCATTGGACCACAAATGTTAAAGCCTGTGGTAGAGACAAATTTAATTATTTTCCTTGTGATATGCGCATTATGTTTTGTGGGGTCTTTTAATTGAAAATGCATGTAAGAGATAACGCTGATGATTTCCTGCCTCAGTTTTCAACCACATGAATATAAGCTAATTTGAAAACAATTTTCCAGAAATGAAGTAGAGTATGGTTGCTGCTTCACTCCAGATGTCTGGATGGTTGATGGTGGCCATGGGCATGATAATAACTGAGTGATTATAGCAGAGCTTTAGTATTCTGTTGCACAATATCCAAGCTAATAGATGGATCAGTCATTTCCTGTTCCACACTGTGTTAACCATCTCAGGTGTATTAATAATGCGTGTTGTCCAAAGACATTTTTAACAAAAGGGCTCAGCTGCTTAAAAACACTATAAATATTTCCCTGTAGTGTTTTGCTGATGTGGACCAGCACTGATTGCTTGGACCAGAGCTCTTCATGCTGAGCTGCAGGCAAACTGCTGTCACACTGAATCCCTGGGGTCACCCTCTGGAAATCAAGAAACTCGTTATAGCATACTTTAAACAGAAATGTAAGATCTTATCTGAGGTGGAAATGAGAGGAGAGATAAATGTTGTTTTCTTTCACTGTGGGATGTGCTTTTCCACCAAGCTTTAAAGAGGAAATGAATAAGTGAACAGTGCCATAAAATAGATATGTCTTTTACTGACAACAGTTGTGAGTAAATAGTTTATATAGCTCATTTCAAATATAAAACCTTCCAACCGAATACATGTCTGTTTGATGGCCTATCCAGACATTTTGCTGGTGGAGGCAGTAAATGAAATAGTCTCTTATGACAAATCCATATATTAATAAAAGATACTGATAAATGCTGAAATTTACACGCTAACTTTATTTAATTTTAGTGGTATTTAGTGTCTCACATTTAGTTATTTTCTTTATTCACCGTTTGTACATTTCTATTATTTTCTAGGTGGCCTAATACACTTTGCAGATGCATACAGTACATATTTCGGCTGCATTTTGAGCTCTAGCATTGGGATGGATGCATGTTATGAGTGCGATTAGAGGTCAGCTACAAAAATGTAAATCAGAAAATCTAAATAGCAGCTGCTATTTTTGCCTTTCGCACAAACGGCAGCATCTATTTTCACAGCCCATGAAAGTATGAGCAAAACAAAATCACTGATTGGAAATGATGCTGCTGCCACCAGGATTATTTTGTTGTTGAATCCTTAATAGGGCCTGTGACATTTGCTGCAGTCTCTGCACTTGAACATCAAGACCGTCTGGTCAAAACTCCTGTTTATTTCCCCTTTAATATTGAGAACACCTTGACAACACACAACAAAGACGCTGAGGTGGAATACATTTTCTTAGCAAATTTAAAAGAAGGTTATTGTATTTTGGATTGAAAATTTCATATTCCAGTGAAAAGAATTAAGGACTTTAACAGGCCCTAGCAGCTGCTCACTGAGGCTTGCTAACCATAATTAGGATTGGCACTTTCAAGCATGCTTTTAGTGACCAGGGATTCCAGACAAGGCTCCCTCAGTTTGGGGTTTGAGGCTATGCTACACCAAAGAAAAAGGTCATTCACAATCAAGGTCTCAAGGGGAGCTTTTTAAAGGCCCTTTCTCCTTCCAAATCAATCACAACTTCACAGGCAGTTCTTCAAAACACTGTTAGAGAATGCAATGACCTATTGCCATCTGCAGCCTCAGTGTTTATGTGAGGTCATTTGCAAACTATTGTAGCATCGAAATGGCATCTTCATGATTTGTGTTCATGGTAAATGTAACTATTGATTAACATTTTTGAAAGTGGTTTTAAAAGTACCTTCCTTTAGTCTTTGTTTTCACATTTTCCGCACACACACATGATTTTTCTTACAACAAAACAGTTAATTTCGGATTTGTTTAGGATAAAGAAACTGACTGACTGGTGAGAACTGGCCTGGTTTCTGTCTGCACTCATGCATGTCAATGTAGTGAGAACAAACATTTAACCCTCAATGTATTATTACAGAAATTCTATTACCATTTAAACTAATTTACATCTGAAAGGCTTGGGTAATATCGCTGTGCAGAGGCATTTTCAGCTGGGATAAGGACACTGCATCTCACATGAGTCTGCTATACGCAGGTGGTGACAATCTAATGTTTTTATGGCCTTAATCCTAATGCTATTCATGCAGCGCTTTATGTAACTGAAATGTAAAACATTGTATATAGCGCTCGTGCCCGGCTAGATTAATATATATATCCATATTGCCGGCCATGGCATGTTAGACCCGTCATCATTCTAGAGCAGCGTGGTGGATTAAGAGTTGGACAGTTTTTAGAATGATCTTCTCGACTCTGAAACAACCCCCTCCTCCCTGTGGCCCTGGCACAAACAGCCAGCTGAAATGTGATTGTGCCTGAAAGAGAAATGTATCTTGAAATTCGATTTTGACAGTTGTGGTCTCTCAACTCATTTTAAAAGCATTGATGGTCGGTGTTTATCGCCTTGTCCTATTTAGCAGGAAATGTGAAATGGCATTGTCAGACTGCACCTAAAAAAGGAGTAGCAGGGCTACATGCCAATTTCAAATATATTATATTTTTCACTCCTTATCTGAAAATGTATTAGATAAACAAGTAAGCTGGACACCTTGCCTTAGGCTCTGAAAATGTGTAAACATTCATCGATCATGAAATGTTTTAGTAGTTGCCTCCTTAAATGTAATACACGCAAGAGTATCAGATTTAGAAAAAGCCATGTCAAATGTAATTGTGATCTGACAAGCGCACCGTTATGCTACATTTAGATGCAAGTTGGTACATAAAATAATTACCATAGAGACAAACCTGACTAGGAAATCCCTTTTGCACGGCTGATGATTATGTTTTAGTAAATAAAAAATGTTTAGTCTTACAATACATAGTGTGCAGTTTCTACATGAGAAGAGTGGATGATGTTAATCCACTGTATCATAATTTAACTTCAGAGTCGTTCTTCTCTTACACTGCAATATGAAGCCGATTCTCTATAAAAACAGTGAAACCTCAGAGGTTAGCTTTGCATTTTCATTGTTTTGGCAGCCTGAGCAGAAACACTTAACCTCCTCATAATAAATTACATTGTTTTGGGGCTTCACTGTGTGATTCTATAAATCACAAGCTGGTTTAAGTATGATTTCATCGAAAGTGTTCTGTCTAGAGCATTAAATGGAAAAATATTTTAAATATGACTGTGAGGTGAAAGAGTGCAGCAGTGCATCACTGAACTAAACTGAATTACTGTTGAAAAAGGAGGAAAAATATGGTATGGGATTCTTTTAAAAGTCTGCCATAATAATGTATTACTGGATATGTTAAGTCCCTAGATATATCATCTGTGAAGTTGGTCTATAATGAACTGAAGGTGAGACATGTCTTCCACGCCAAATCATCCACATGCCAATGTGTCAGCTTGTGAAATTTAGGCCATGTAAATAGGGTGAAGTCAGTAAAGGTCAAGCTTTTCTCTGAATGGGATTAAATCCTGTCTTCTCAAACAGGTCCCTTAGTAGCATTATGTGGTAGTAGTAACATGGAAAATTGGGCCACATTATGCAACTGTCAGAATTCAGTCATGCTAACCTTCAAATGCTAGAATGGAGGTGAATAACTATGCCAAGTGAAATCATTATTCAAAAAACTGCTATAACTTCAGTGTGATCTGGCTAACACTCTCAGCACTAGGCATGGGACAATATGAACATTTAATTTCACAATTATCGTGGTCAAAATAAATGCAATTTGCGATATTATCCCAATAGTATGCCAAAATATGCTCAAAACTCTTTAAAATTGCACTCAAACATCATACTGGATCACTTAACCTTGCATTTGGTAAATAAACAAATATTTTATGCACACACCTTTTCAGTGAAAAACAAATCAAACCATCTTAAATAAGGTAATCATAAATCATGAGGTCATCCTGCATAAAGAAAGAATAAATACATTTTAAATATAGCAACATTGTGAGTTTGTTCTTTCTTACATGATAGTGCCTGTGTTTTATAAAATCAGGCTCCATGCTGCACTTCTGACGGCACACTAGACTAGACACACTAGATATTGTCCCATCTCTACTCACCACCCGTTTCTTCTCTTCCTACAGGCGGCATCTTTGAGACGCTTGAGAATGAGCCCATTAGTGTTGAAGAACTGGCCTTTAAATTTGCTGTCACCAACATAAACAGGAACCGGACCTTAATGCCAAATACCACATTGACCTACGACATCCAGAGAATAAACCTATATGACAGTTTTGAGGCGTCAAGAAGAGGTAAGGATGATCTTGTTAAAGAATCAATAAAAGAGATTGTTTATGTGACAGGAGTGTGTCTCCTGTTGGTCATTTGTTATTTTCTCTCTCCACTTTTTTGTTTCATTACTTCAGCCTGTGACCAGTTGGCTCTGGGCGTTGGGGCAGTGTTCGGCCCCTCTCACAGCTCATCAGTCAGTGCGGTCCAGTCTATTTGTAACGCCCTGGAAGTCCCTCACATCCAGACACGCTGGAAACACCCCTCAGTGGATAACAAAGACAGCTTCTACATTAACCTCTATCCTGAATACACCTCCATAAGCAGAGCTGTGCTGGACATAGTGCAGTACTACAAGTGGAAGACGGTCACTGTTGTCTATGAGGATGCAACTGGTGAGTCAAACCAGTAAAGCTTTAAAACACATCAGCAGAAGAATGTCAGCATTTATCATAACAGCAGGAAGCACTAAAGTGTTAGTGTCAAATTATATCATAGAAATGTACAACAATTATAGCCATGCGAGTGCTTTTACAGAAAGGTTGGAATTGGTTGTTGTTTGTGGCTGTGTGAATACATAGATGTACATGTTTGTGTAGAGCCGTGATGCAGTACAACCACATGAAGGTGTGGAACCTGAACACTACAGTGTCTGTTGGTGGTAGGCAGGAAGGACCTCCATTGTTTTTAAAGTTAAGCTAAGTGATGATAAGTGATGTGCAGTATATAGTTTATGTTGACTGGACTTTGAGGAATCTGACTTAGAACAATAACAGCTGCCACAAGTCTTAGCCACAAGATCTCATGAGAGTTGTAGCTGTTGAGTGCTAACAAAAAAGTATTGTTTTATCTATATTATAATGTGTACATTTTTACTAACCAGCATTACCAATTTATCTTAAAATACAGCCAAAGAACCCCAATATAACAAATCTGCTTTTTTGGAAGGAATAATCATGTAGTAAAAAAAACAAAAAACACTATGGGACAATACTTTAAGTGAAGGCAAGTGAACAGAGGCTGACCTGGAAAGAGGACAAGACTAGGGCTGAATGATTTAAAAAAAAATAATTGCGATTATTTTTAACCGATATTGCAATTGCAATACGATTTGCGATATTGGATGGAATGATGAGTTTTTTTTTTTAAATCATTATTCTCATTAAAGAATATATTTTGGTGTCATTTGTTTGCTCAAATCTGTACAAAACAAAGATTTTCTGTAGATTTGTAGAATATGATGTCTAGGCCAGGACAACAAAATTAAATGTAATATTTGACACATTTGGCCTAAAACAAATAGTGCATGAAAATTGCAACAGGCCATAATGCAATTTCACTAAAAATGTCAATTAATTGTTCAGCCCTAGCCAAGACTGTCTCTTTAGAGATTTTAAAGTTCATTGTAAATAGTAGAAATGTGCCTATATTGTAGCAAAATGTTTGTGCTCGTTTGTAAACGAGCCCTATGGTTTACACCTCAGATTTACTGTCCATAATAATGAACAGCCAAATTCCCCTGCAAACAGGACATAAAACATCCCTGAAGTGCCGCCACCCCATATAAAGGGCAGATGAGGTGGTTTGGCACGGGAAAACTTTTAAAAAGGGATGCTGAAGAGCCAGGTGACCTACCACAACATACAAGGCAAAACGACAATAAAAATCACATGAACCCAGAAACAAACAAATTAAAACAAGCTTGTGCCATTCATTCAACTTAATTGATAAATAAATTAACAAAAACACTTAATGTCGGTGAAAAGCAAACTTTTCACGCATGTGCCAAATGATACTGTAGTCACACTGGTGGCCAGTGTTAGGCCTGAATATTGCATAGAAACCTGTAATGGCAATCATCCCACAACATTAAACTTCAGTTGTGTTGTTTACAGTAAAATCACTTCACTAATTGACTGCCTATCACAACTACAACACCTTGAACAAGTCGACTCACAGGAAACAGACAGTCACACCAACCACTGAGCAGCAAGGATACAGCAAAATGGCATGACCAGTAAAGTGCAATTTATGAAAATAGTTTCACAGAGACAATGGTTAATACGTTTAAAAATAATCTCCAGCTGTGCAACAAGATCAACAGGCATCCAGGTGTAGCACTAGAGTAATGGAGCATGCACGTGCCTTACTTTTGGAAGAACTTCTTCTTTGACTTTTGTGTTTGCAAACTCAGATATAAAATCCTCTCAGCCAGTTGATGGTCACGGTGTTCACCACAGTCTAGTTAAACTGCATTAACAGCAATGTCCGGGTAACTAATGTGCTCTCACAGTCTGCATGTTCGTAAGGCGGTAATGCAACAGGTCATTTGGAGAGAGATGTCATGGTACATCGTAATCCTGCTGTTGAAAACGATTAATTTTTTTCATTGCAGCGTCAAAACTCCCGCCATGGAGCAGCGGCTCGTCACAACTGTTAACGTTGCCGAGCTAACTTAGCTAGCTCCATTATTAGCTTCATTACTAGTTTAATTACTAGCTCCATAACTAGCTTTATTAATAGTTTAATTACTAGCTCCATTACTAGCTTCATTAGTAGCTTCATTAGTAGCTCCATTACTAGCTCAATTAGTAGCTCCATTACTAGCTCAATTAGTAGCTTCATTACTAGCTCTATTAGTAGCTCCATTACTAGCTCCATTACTAGCTCAATTAGTAGCTTCATTACTAGCTCAATTAGTAGCTTCATTACTAGCTGTATTAGTAGCTCCATTACTAGCTCTATTAGTAGCTCCATTACTAGCT
>CALSCE010009465.1:6400298-6502507 GCA_943593645.1 Bovichtus variegatus | reverse complement strand
TAGCTCCATTACTAAAGATGATTCGTGTCATATGTTAGTGATGTTTAGCTTGAAAACGGACTGCTCCACACAGTAGTTCTGACTACATGCACGACGCGTCTAACAACTGCTTCGAGCACATCACATTTCTCGTTGAAGTTAAAGTGCGTACACTATCCTAAAGTGGATATTTTTATTTATCCAGCCGGAAATTTAGGTAACTATCATGTCCACAAAGTTTGTTGCGTGACGAATGGAATGTGTTGCAATTCCTCATCATGACCACTGGAGGGTAGTAAACACGTGAACACGTGCAGAAACGAGAACAAAACCTTCTGAGCTGCAGGTGGCACAATAAACCAATTAGGAACATAATGGGATTCGTCGTAAAATAACATTACATAAATCAAAACGTTCAGCAGTTCAGTTCTTATTTTTAAATAATTATATATAAGAATGTTATTTGAATGTACTGTTGCATTTTAGATTTAGAAGATTTCAAACTTTATGTTAGAAAGTTCACCTATGTGGATAAAGGTGTTTGCCAAGATAACAGTCTTGATTGAACGAGGTTATCGTTAGTGTTAGCAGAGGCGGTTGAGCATCTTTGTCTAGGTGTAGACTGACCTGACTGTATTTAGAAATAAGGGTTTCGCGTCCTTCTGTGTTCTTGGAGGAACCGCAATATTGAATTCATTGCGCTAGCATCATTACTGGCCCGTGCCAGTATATGCAAGCACTTCCGTTAAATGCTTTCAAAATAAAAAATGAAGATTTAGAAACGAACAAACATAAATGCTATTTAAGTCACTTTAGTGATGACAGTTAGAGGTTACAACTCCACATTCTTTTGTGAGGTTAATATTATGTTGACCAAATGTAATGTTGTGCTGGTAATTAAGTTCTCATCTTAAACGTGTTACTCTCACATTATCTTCTTACAAGCAAGTTACGTCAAAGATGTTCTCTAACGTCTCTGTTTACGTTAACCTCATCTGCCCTCTAGTGGTCACACCCAGGAACTGGAACAACAAATGAATCAAAATAGACCCAAGAGAAACTCTCTGTTGAACACTTTTATAATTACAACTTAATGGCTATGATTAGGACGCTCTCATGCTTCAGGTTGGTAAATCATTTTATTTTTGAAAATTGTAGGTTTTATAAAATGTATGTTTGTGGGTATGAATTTCTAGACACACACATGATTCTACAGTAAATAGGCCTACTACACCTTTGTCTGCATTCATTCTAGGTGGAGGTGTCGTCGTTTGAACTGTGTATATAAATGTGTGACTGCTACTGCCCCTTGTGGTCACGGTGGATAACTGCAATATTAAATGAGTCAAAAAGCGTGAATGCAGACTGAAAAGCGTGCTAACACTTCCGATGAACACTTTCAAAATACAGTGACCAAACCGAAGCAAGCCAAATAAATTAACTAACCAAAATAATTATGACATTATATTATTTGGTGTTAGAAACGTAAACCCTCTACCTCCTTGTTTATCAGACCAATAATGGCTATACCAACCCATGAAAGAGCGGGTGAGCTCGCTAGCAACTGTTAGCAGCACTAATGCATTTTTAGTATTTTCAGTATTTCTGTCCATATTCTCAGATAAATGGTTGTGAACTGCCATACTGGATACATATTTGTGCAACTCTACATAAATGATGACACATCTATGATACACCTGTTTTCATCCCATGAGGCTTGGAATGTGTGCAAACAGCTAAAAACTCATGAGTTATGTTGTTTTGGGAATTATACTAAATAATCTAGATTGTATGTGCTAGAATTGTAGCCTATCTAATCCTGCAGAATTGACATTTATTAAATGGACTTCCTCCTTTTATCTTATCTTATTGTATCTTATTTAAGAGCGGATGCTGGATAAATACAAATGACAGATTTATTGTTGGATGGATTTTGCTGTTTTGTGGTCTCATACTCAGTTTGCTTACTGTCTCTAGAAAAGCACTGTGTAACTAAATGTAGCCACTGAAGCAGATGCATTTTTTGAAAATTCAATATTAAAACACAATCAAAAGCTGATTAGGTTTTAATTACATAGTTTTTATTCAACTATCCTTTTTCATTTGGAGTACTATAGCTAAATGTGGGTTTGTTGTAAATATGTCATTGTTGAGCCTAATCATGATCTTCTTGTTTTTTAATTTAAGGACTGATTCGTTTGCAAGAGTTGATCAAAGCTCCATCCAGATACAGCATTAAAATCAAGATCCGGCAGCTGCCAACGGGAAGTAAAGATGCCCGCCCTCTGTTGAAAGAGATGAAGAAGGGGAAGGAGTTCTACGTCATCTTTGACTGCTCTTACCAAACATCAGCTGATGTTCTCAAGCAGGTGAATAAGACACAACATGTACTCAGCGTGAAGGGCACGCTGGGCAGAGGTCATTGTCCTCACGGTTTAATACATAACTTGATGCCCAAAATGCGATGTTCTGTCCAATTAGAATTTCTCAGTGGAGTAGTCTCCGTGTTATTTAGGTGTTTCTGCATTGCTTTTGGTTTAATATTCGCTATGTGCAAGATTAGTCTAATTCTATCCCCTTCAGAAATCCTATGATCATTTCCAAATCCAAGCAGAGCCTATTTTTGAGCCAGACATACACATTTCAAACCAAAAGCTGCACGGAAGATTACTTGAAAACACTACGCAAACATGAGCAAATTGTGACATATACTCATTTGGATACTCGTTAACGCAAACCATGCAAACAATACTGAATGAGGAAATTCAGAAAATGCTCGGAATGAGTAATTTGCAAGTCTTTTGGTATAGATTGGTTTTAAGAAAATATTTTTTATGCTGCCTTGAGAGAAACGTGAATGTATAGTCCGGGGGAAACTGTGAACTATTCATCTCTCATCCTGTTTAGATCTTGTCCATGGGGATGATGACTGAATATTATCACTTCTTCTTCACCACACTGGTAAGAAAACTTGTCAAAGAACACATGAAGATTGTTTTATATGACATTATGTGCAAAGGAACTTTGACTCTCAAGTTCTTCTTTGAAACTAGATTGAAAAACCTGGCAGATATATGCGTAATTACACTGTTCCATTGTCTTAATTAAGTGTCTTTTAATCCTACGCAAGCTTAGATGTGTGTAGTCACCTAAAGAGTTTGTTATGCAAAGATTATGCAGATGAACTCAAACATCTGTGGTTTGTTTTATAATAAGATTGCTGGATGTTTTCAGTGCCCTTGGCATAATTCCATGGTATTATGCTCTATATTGTTCCACTGTTATAATCAAGTGTCCCTTTGCCCTTGCTGAGTAACTTAAACAATCTACTTTTGGGTGTGTTTAGGCAGAATTGCATTGATTCTGCACTGATGACGTTGTACCTTCACAGGACCTGTTTGCCCTCGACCTGGAGCCATACCGCTACAGTGGGGTCAACATGACGGGGTTCAGACTGCTCAATATAGACAGCCCACAGGTGGCCTCGGTGGTTGAGAGGTGGGCCATGGAGCGGCTGCAGTCTCCCTCCAAAGCTGAGACCGGAATGATGGAGGGGATGATGACAGTGAGTGACTTCACTTTCCTCCTTTCTTTCCTCATGCGAAAGGTCCACCAAGTACAGGGTCTCAGTGGGGACACCCTTCTTAACAATGTCCGCTCTGATGCTATTGTGATTGTTCACATACCAAAAGCAACATGCTCAAAAGGCCACTGAAAGCCCATTATTCTATATAAAGCTAAACGATAAATGGGAAATATATGGACAATCTGAGTTTGTCAGCCAAGAAAAGTTGGCTGAAAGCAATCAAGTTTGACATCAGCCAGTTTGATTTCAACATTTTGTATGTACGTGTTCAAGCAAGTTAGCAACATTTAATAAGTCATTAAATCTTCCCAGTTCGTTACGTTTTTAACGGAAAGGAATAAAAACACCTGTCAATCAGAAGGAAATAAGTCAAATTGAATTCAAATCTAATTTTATTTACATTTTGCTAACTTTGCCTGTCAAAAAAATATATAGTCTAATATCAAATAGGGCTATTCTCAAGATCCAGAAAAAACACGGAGAGATTGTATGTAAACGTGTTAACATTTATGTATGGTCTAAACTAGCCCACTTTTGGAAGCCCCTCATCGCCCACGCACACGGAAAATAGCAATTCAACATATTGCTTTCTGATTATATGAAACGTATTTTGAATAAAATTGCTCACCAAATTGTGCTCACTGTGGCTGGTTTTGGCTGCCTGTATGATTAGTTTGTAAAACTGACGATGCAGTTTTTGAGCACCTACAGTGCTGTGCATGTACATCAGCAGTCCGGATGGGATAAGTGCATGAGGTGATCCCTGCTGATGGATGCTGATGGATGCTGACGGCTGCGTTTCTCTTTCAGACCGAAGCAGCTCTGATGTACGATGCCGTCTACATGGTGGCTGCTGCCTCGCAACGCGCCTCCCAGATCACTGTCAGCTCCCTTCAGTGCCACAGACACAAACCCTGGCGCTTTGGATCACGCTTCATGAACATGCTCAAAGACGTGAGTTTGGTTTATGAATGTGTGACACTCGCTCGCTCCTCTCCCTCCATCCATCCATCCATCCGTTTCACAGCCTGCTGCCTCCATTTCATTTCCTTAGGTGCAGGAAAAACAATAGAGTTTTGGTGATCAATGGGTGAATAACGTGTGGGTGAAGATCATATTCAACATATTTCTTCTCAGGAGATAGGGATTGACATCATGTTTTGCGTGTTGGGCGTTTCTCAGATTAGTGGGTTGTCAGACGACTGCTGATGAGAGCTGTATGGATGTTTAATGCAAACGGAACAAGATAATAAAGATCCCCCAAACTTAACACTCATTAAAAAATATATTTGTATATATATTATTATATATAATATTTAAAAATGTCCCTCTAGATACTGATTGTTTTTAAGTTTACAAATATGCCATAGTACTGTAAGTGTATCCTGAAGTGCAGATCTTAAGTAATTACATTCTTTTTAAATGTATAAAATTCTGCATGAACTATTGATCTGACAGCAGATGAAAGAAAACAGAATGAACACAAAAGCACATTTGAATGTGAACACTGACAGTTTGAAAAACATGAACAATATCTCAGTTTAATTGTGGAAGCGGACTTTGTCAGCTCTGCTAAGATTTAGTATTTAAAAGGCTCTCTCGTTATGTGGCACTCTCTAGTTAGATGTTCCTTTGACAAATTAGCTTTTCATTTGCAAGTGGGGATAGAATATTGAAGGACGCAGGCAATGCCAACGAGCCCAGAGAGCCTGTGTAAATGCTATATAGCCTGAGCAGATTGTCTGCAATTATACTTGTAATCAGCATTTTACATAAACACACTGAAGTATAGAATATGAGCTTCTTGTCCGTTCTGTCTTCTACTCGATAAACATCACGTCTCATATCTTCACAAGCATTGTTTTTTATAACAGTGCATTCATTTTATACGACCGTGCTGATGTTTTCTTTCCATGTTTTGGCTCCTTTACTAGAAATCATTTGTACTTAACACTACCAGACAATATTTTCCAAAGCTCAGCAAAAGCACAATAGACAGTCAGGCAGGGAACTGAGAGAAAAGGGCCAGTAGGTGGAGGCTGGTTAGGAGAATGAGGGGCAGGTGTGTGGCAGGTGGAGCTCGGGGGACAGGGGAAATGAGGGTGGAGGAATAACAGGGTCTGAAATGGCAGAAGAGGTTAGTGGTAGACAAACGGGAAAAATAATGAATCTGATATTATGAACTAGTAGAAACCATGACAATTTGTGTCCATTTATTTTTGCAACTGTATCAAGAGCAACTTGTGAGACTTGAAACTTTATATCTAGTCTGTCATAGTGAACACCTTGTATGTCCTTGTTTTATCAGTGGTCATTACGTGGTAATGCTGTTGAGAGTTTAGCATTTTACCCGCTTTTTACCCATGAGACTCACATTTTCGTGAAAGAAAATAATTAATTGTGCTTTGCAATGTCGCTCAATGATGAAACACGGACTTCGTTTTCTGTGTTCCTGAGAGATTTGTTAGGAGGGATCATAGTGATCATATTGTCCAGCAGTGGATGAATGTCCAGTGTCTGCTGCTCTCACGTGTTTTGTGCCTGAGCTGAGAGTGGTGTGTTGATTCTGGTAAAGCCTGAATTGACCATTTCTTTTACTTTTATTTATTTTAATATGTGTATTTATTTTTACCATGGTTTAAATGGATTTGCAATGATCATTCTCGCATTGGAAAGTAGCATAGTATACAGAATTGAAGGTAAATTGGTAAAGACCTGCAAAATATTGATACTGTATGGTCCTTTGGGGTTGTATTTTATAACTGTGTTATCTGAAGTGCCCTTGAGTAAGAATCCAGAGGTACTGCTCTGCAGCTAACCCTGCACTCTGCTCTCATGGAGGAGGGAAGGCAAAAAGACCATTCCCCCTGCAGGAATCATTTCCGTATCATAAATTTAACTGTTAAAGTTCAAGTTAAAAACTCACAGCTCAAGAAAATAAGGTTCAGCTTTGTGCACTTGGACTATTGCCTTACATGTATCAATATACACGCAGAGCATCTCTGTTTGTGATGGTGGTTTATAGAGGCCTGAGGGAGCAGTGGAAAAGGCAAATTAGTTTTTCTCACAATGGTGATCTGTCCGGTATATTCATGGGTAATCAGTAAGGTTTCAGTGGTGTGCTGAACGTCATTCTCACCCTTTTTATCATCTGGATTCTCCAATCCGAGAAGATCCATGTCATCACTACATGTACAGTAATGACACCAACACATGGACAGACAGAGACACTTTTGATTGGTTGGGATTTAAAAAGAGACTTAATGACATGAATAAATCTGGACTTAGGGGTCATGTAGGCCTCACAGATGTGTGCAATAAGACTGTGTGAAGCAGTCTAATCAAAGAGCAACTTCAGCAAATGAGAGCCTGTAACCTTCTATAGATGCGAGAGCTCTTTGCATTAGAAATGGATGTCATAAACGTAACAAAGGGGATAACGTTCCTCCCCCGTGAAGGCATCAACTTTAATCTTTATTCTTATGTTTGTGTGCGTGTGTTCATTGCCCCGTACAACACTCAGTAATATGCATTTCACTTTAATTAGACATGAATTAATTTTTTTTATTCAAATCATAATTTAAAGCTTGTCAAGCAGTGCAGCTCTTTAGAATGATGAAGTTAGATTGATTTCACTCTTAGTGTTGTTTTGTTAATTACCGTAATTTCCGGACTATTCAGCGCATCTGAATGTAAGCTGCACCCACTGAATTTTTAAAAAATATGTATTTTGTACATAAATAAGCCGCACATGTCTATAAGCCGCAGGTGCCTACCGGTACATTGAAACAAATGAACTTTACACAGGCTTTAACGAAACACGGCTTGGAACAAAAATAAATAGGCTTTTAAACGCCTTCAACTTGAAAGCTGCATCATATGCCTTTCTCCGTGTCTTTGCCATGATGAGGGTGACAACATGACCGTAATCAGAATCGTGACCATTCATAATGTCCGCTGTTCATAATGTCCGCTGCTGAAGACATTCCAAGAACTAATAATGCAATTGAAGGTTGGCATAATGTTTTTAGAGGTTCATTTGGTACACTGAATGAAACACGAGAAATTTCGTAAAAACGTTAATTACCGTAATGAATGGGAAGTTTGAGCGCGCTCGATTTACGTCACATTATGTGACGGTGCTCAGTTTTTTGGCGACATGAAGCTTGTGAAAGCGGGAAAAATCCATAAATTAGCCGCGTCATTGTATAAACCGCGAGGTTCAAAGTGTGGGAAAAAAGTAGCGGCTTATAGTCCGGAAATTAAGGTACTTATTGTACATACAAATGGCTCAGAATACTTTTGTTTTGCTGCCAGTAGATGAAACTGAATTATTTTCAGTTACAAATGTACTCTCTGTTTAAAGGGTGAAAGAACAAGATGATGAAGAACAAGGCTCAGCTTTGTTCAGCATCTCTTCATAAACCTGTATTGATTTCTAACAAAAGAATCCAGAGTGAGCGATATAATATATATAATGTTGTAATATTTCAGACTATTAGATTATACTACAATCACCTATTACAGCGAGGGCCAGTTTCCCCAAAGACCAAATAAAACCTTTCCCTCTTACCTCAAAAGTCATGTATTCATTCAGAGAGTTTTGGTAGGATTTGTGGTGGTTTGGTGGTGGTGCTCAGTGACATTTGGTTTGTGTCACTCCAAGTGCCCCCAATAATTTCAGTTTATATGTTATGGAGTGAACTGCTCCTTTAATTCTATTTTCTGTACACTTTGATTCAAAGCCAGACAAAAATTAAATTATCAAAGGGCTGAGCATTGGCAAATTTACAGTTGGTATATTGATTTGTAGATATGCCATCTTCACATAAAGAAACTGGCTTCTCCGTCAGCGCAAAATTGAGCCGCAGCTCATTTCTCTAAGCTCTCTGTAACAGAGATTTACCCTGACTGTTATTCAGCTGAGCTCACTTCATTATCAACTGCATTCAAATATTTCTGAGCTCTGCTGCCCACCCACTGCTCTCCACTCAGACAGAGGCCATGCCTGCCTGCTCCATTTACATCACTCTCCACCATGTTATATAGGCTACTCAGAGATACTTAATATTTCCATTGGGGATCCAGCCAATGCAAATGTCCATTAATATGCAGTTAGCCTTTGTCAATGTTCTTTGCTTAATGTAGCACTCATCAATTATTAATTTTTTGAATTGTTTTCATTTATCCAGGCTTCTGCTTGACTTTGCATTTATGCATATGACTGAGTATAAAAACTGAGGGACTCATTGTTTTTGTTTTCTGCACTCTCTTTGCCACAGGCACAATGGAACGGCTTGACGGGACAAATAATTATAAACAAGACGGACGGCCTGCGGAAAGAATTCGATTTAGATGTCATCAGCTTAAAGGAAGACGGCTTGGAGAAGGTGAACTATCTGACCCGTGTCTATCGTTACGGGCTGTAATTGTAGACATCCATAGCATAGCTGAACATAGGAAAAATATAGACAAACAGGGTCACTGCTATTCACTGTAACCTTTCATTCTAAGATTGCAGAAAAAAATCATATCAGTAAAACAATATACAGTATCTGGAAATCTGGTGCACTAATTATGCCTCAAAAAAGAAACTTTTTAAACTCTTTTGACACATAGCTTTTTCAAATAGTTGTAGCTATCATTTTAAAATGTGTAGATATTCCACACATTTGTCCATTGACAATGCAGCTCTCAATTTTGGCCGGTCATTAACAGCCCTCTTCACGTCAAAGAAATTAAATTTAAGTTAACACAGTTTGAAATTAAGATTAAAATTGAAAACGAAAGAAAAGCTGTAACCAAAGGAGTTTTTATTTTCCACATTTGTCTTTAAGCCAAAATTCATCATCATTGTTTATTGCTTTTTTTCTTTAAGTTCAGGGCTTTGTGATTAAAATGCTTTCTCTTTATTATTTCTGCAAGACAATCGCGGGCAACAACCGCCTGAATAAAGTGTGGAAAAAGGTCTGTACTTTAGCTGCCCTGGCAGACTAAACGGATATTGACACTTTTCTAATTAATTACTCTACCTACTGCCCTCTGTGATGTCTCCCCTTTTTCTAAAAAATAAGTTTTAGGTACTGGTGAAAAGAAATGTTCAACATTTCTGCACTGGACGTGGCATTTCAATTTTTATAAAATATTGTGTGTTATCTTCTTTTCCTTTTTTCCCTTCACCACTCTCTCATCTCTGTTTGGACTTTCACTGTAATTATTCTGCTTCCTAGTACTTGTTTATTTTCCCTTCTTTGCATTCCTTACCTTGATAAAGTGAACGTGACTTGGGCAACTATGCATCTTTGATTTATGTGTGAATATTTTGATATCCTATTATTTACAGATTGGTGTGTGGAACTCCCAAACAGGCCTTAATTTAACAGAGAACAACAAGGACTCGTCCACAAATGTGACCGACTCAATGGCCAACAGGACACTCATTGTCACAACTATTCTGGTATGAATTCAAGTAATTATCAGGCAGCATTTGATCAGGGATGTCTTGATAAAACTAATGAAGTCTGTCATGTGCCTTGTTCCAGGAAAATCCTTATGTCATGTATAAGAAATCTGATAAGCCCCTGTATGGAAATGATCGCTTTGAGGGCTACTGCTTGGACCTGCTCAAAGAGCTCTCCAACATTTTGGGCTTCTCCTATGAGGTAAAGCTTGTGTCCGATGGCAAATATGGAGCTCAAAATGACAAGGGGGAGTGGAACGGCATGGTGCGAGAACTCATTGACCATGTGAGTAGCAATCAATATTATATGGGAGAGAATATTCAAGTGATCCGCAGTATCATCTGTCTGTGACTGTGGCTCTGTTTGATGTTTTTGTTGTGTACCAGGTGGCTGACCTCGCCGTGGCCCCTCTCACTATCACGTATGTGAGGGAAAAGGTGATAGATTTCTCCAAGCCCTTCATGACGCTTGGGATCAGCATCCTCTACCACAAACCCAACGGCACCAATCCAGGAGTGTTCTCTTTCCTCAACCCACTATCTCCTGATATCTGGATGTATGTGCTACTGGCATGCCTCGGTGTCAGCTGTGTGCTCTTTGTTATTGCCAGGTAAAAGCATGAAGCACATTTTAATAAATGGGACCAAATAATCAGTGTGTGTATAAAAATCCTTTGTTGTAGCTTCAGCTAGAATTGACTTAATATGTTCATTATGGTTGGTTGCACTTTAAGCAACATTGTTTGGTCAACAACTACATGGAACTTGTTCACTGGTTGAACATGTTAACTTCCTGTACGCAATGGGCCATTTGGATTTATTAACAGTCAACCATTCATTTTGGCTGCAACAAGGACCCATGCATTCATTGCACACTGCTGCAGTAACTGACAACAGTCATTTAGTTTGTGGTCAGAATGATTTTGCCTGGTTCCTTAATGTCATTAACATAAATTGGAAAAAGAGGCTAAATGCAGGTAAAAATGTACAAATATCAGCGGTTGCCACAGGCCTAAATATAGTATTATGTTGTCATCATTAAGTCATTGTATTTTATTTATATCATTAATTGTGACTGTTTATTCTTCTCCCTCAGGTTTACTCCCTATGAGTGGTACAACCCTCACCCCTGCAACCCAGACTCAGATGTGGTTGAAAACAACTTCACTCTAATAAACAGTGTCTGGTTTGGAGTTGGAGCACTTATGCAGCAAGGTATACTTACTCCAATTATAATAGCATTATGTTATTACGCTGTGTTCATACCTAGCAGAAGTTTTCCTTTGGTCGAGCCCCTTTAATCATCACCTTCAGGCATATTATAATGTGTGTGGTGTGTCTGGGAAAAAAAAAGAAGATAATCAGTGTCCTGGCTATTTTGTTACATACCGTACCATCATTGACTCATGATGTATTTGTTTGTCGAATTCATAACGTACCTTGTGTTGTCATCTGACAGGATCCGAACTGATGCCTAAGGCCCTCTCTACAAGGATAGTCGGCGGAATATGGTGGTTCTTTACGTTGATAATAATCTCCTCATACACTGCCAACTTGGCTGCCTTCCTCACTGTGGAGAGAATGGACTCACCAATCGACTCTGCAGATGACTTGGCCAAGCAAACCAAAATAGAGTACGGTGCTGTAAGAGACGGCTCCACCATGACCTTTTTTAAGGTAATCTTCTTTCCACTGTACAGTAAATATGAAAGTAACTATAAAACAATGGGGGGAAGGAATGCAAACAAGAACACCACTTTTGATTTTAATAAGCCTGACAAGTTTTACCCTTGAGCCATCAGTCATTACCGTAACATGACATGTGTGTCTAATGGGTTAGGTTGGGTAAAAAGAGTAGGGTTAAAGGTTAGTATCTTCGAAACTTCCTCATACACGCAGATTAACAAAAGCCCGTGGCCAAATTTTCTATAAAGATTTCAAGGATGTATTGTTGTACAGAGAAAATTGAATGAACTTGTGTGTTTGTTGATTTGTACACACTTGTCACATCCCATCTACCGCCATGCATCAGGATGATTGCTCCAGTCAGCAGATAGTCTCCAAAAACTGTTTCGTTTGAAATATTAGATATAACCCTCAACCACGGACCATGCATCAACTTTATCCGTTTTGTGCAAACCTCTGTATTGTTGTTTGCTGTGTGGACCACCTCGATGCATTGTTTTAAACCCCCAATTCTGATTCAACAGAAATCTAAGATCTCAACTTACGAGAAAATGTGGGCATTCATGAGCAGTAGGAAAAACACGGCTTTGGTGAAAAACAACCGGGAGGGGATTCAGAGGGTTCTCACCACAGACTACGCTCTTCTGATGGAGTCGACCAGCATTGAGTATATCAGCCAGCGTAACTGCAACCTCACACAGATTGGAGGCTTGATAGATTCAAAGGGCTATGGAGTGGGAACCCCAATTGGTAAGAGATTAGTAACAAACTACAAAGTAACAATGATAACCAATAAAAAGCTCCCCATCTTTCTACAAAACAACTAACCCAAAGGTTATGACGCTGGTTATGGCAGTAATAATGTTTTTTTTTATCCTGCTGCTGTCTTCCTGCTGTAGGATCCCCTTACAGAGACAAGGTCACCATCGCCATCTTGCAGCTTCAGGAGGAAGGGAAGCTGCACATGATGAAGGAGAAATGGTGGAGAGGGAATGGCTGCCCAGAGGAGGACAGCAAAGAGGCCAGTGCACTGGGTGTGGAGAACATAGGGGGAATCTTTATTGTGCTGGCAGCTGGACTAGTCCTCTCAGTTTTCGTAGCAATTGGAGAGTTTATTTACAAATCCAGAAAAAACTTGGACATTGAGGAGGTGAGTGTTGGTCAGTGCGAATGGCACAACAAGTATTAACACAGTAGGGGACTCAATGGAAGACTGTTATGAACTCTACTACACATCTGTGTTGTTATTGTTGTCTTCAGACGACTACAGTAATCACTGGGCCAACAAAAAAAATCTGTCTGAATGTGTTGAACTGCATTATTACAATCAAAACAGAAATACTTTTTGACGCAGAGTTTAGTGTTTTCAGTAGTTTTGATGTAGAGCACATGAACATTTTAGTCTTGATTGGAAGAATACATTTGAAACCCTTTTTTATGATGACAGATGGTTGTTGACTTCTGACATCATGACACTTGACCATCTTGGCCTTGCTGTTTTTTGCAAAAAAACTGTAACATTGTTTTGTGTGGGAAAAAAATGTCATTGTCATGCCATGATATTGTGAATATGTGATGGTAAGTGTTATTTTTTGAGGCATGTTTGCTCTGTTAATTTCAACGACTGCAGTAGGTTTGGGAGTATTCGGTTATGAAATGTTTTCAATTTTCATATTTATTGTGCAAAGAAACTTTGACATAACAGCACTTCTTCTAATCACTTTTGTATTGTACTCATGTATTTAAAAAAAAAAAAAACTTGATTTATTCACGACGGTTGTTTCCACTTTGTTTATGAGTGTTCCCACAAAATTTTATTCAGTTGCTTTACTCTCAGGCCATCAGTTGCTTACTCTCTATACTGTTTTTTTTTTGCTTTTGTATCATATGAAGTTCATAAACATGCATGTATATGTTTTGTCATGTTGGAATTGTTTCAGAATGACTAAAGTTATGTGAGAACATTACATCCTTTAACCTTTTATTTCTGGTTGTTTTGGTTTTGATTGCTCCCTTTCTCTGCACGCACAGCCTTTTGCTTTACTGGATGGAGACCTTATCAATTGTAAAGATTGCTATAACCTCTGCACGGTATTATTCATGAATAATACCGTGCAGATGTCAAATGTCAATTTTCACGAGACACTCAGATATTCAGACACTCATGCTATCAGAAGGGTTATGAGTTAAGTAACCTCAGGTTTGCTTGTTATTGTTATTTGCCTACACTATAGAAAACCTACTTTATTACACTTATTATTTTGTATGCTCACATACTATACCTTGTATTTCACCAAGGTCTTATTGTTGGCATACATAGATGTTGCTTTGCAAGTACTTCACCAATTAACCAACTATTATGCATTTGCAAATTCACTATTGGTGTAAAGCAGCGCATCTAGTCATGCGTTTAAAACTGCTAGTTGAAATGGTTTACACAGAATGTAAAGCAACCACTGCTAGAGCAGTTATGATAGAGAGATGGCCTTTGGATTCAATGTTAAAGTGGGTGATCACTTAAGACATCACAATGGCTGATGACACATGCCACTGGCTCAGCAGAGCTTCTTGGAGCCTTGTATCCCCTCTCTCTTCTCCTGCTTTCCGTTCTAATCAGACACATATTCACCTCACTCAGGCTTAGGCTTGTAAATAACATCCTCATTATGTAGTGGATTACAAAGACATATTAAACACTCCTGATTTACAGGCCTTGTCACACAGATTATAAAATATTGCAGATGTAATGACATTCTTCTTCCCCCAAATCTGACAGGTAATTCTGAGGGTTGCTTGATCTGTCTCTGCAATATGGGATTTATGTCACATTCAGGATGATGTGACAAAATTGCAGGTTTGAAATAATTATGCCTGTGACTGAGGACAATTGAGTGGTATTCATAAACAACATTTTAACTTTGACCATTTAACTTCAAACTGTTTAATGGAGTGTGAATGCCCACCAGCAGAAAACAAGGAGACACATACAAAGAGAAATCAGGATTAATCTGGTGCAGATTTGAACTATTCAGGTACCAACAGTGTGCAACTATAGCAAAACAATATACAAGATTGCAGAAGTATACAATGCTGAGCTCTGAATGGAAAACTCTCAACTGTTCCAGTTTATTTAGAGTTGTCTCATTCAGTGAAACAGTGTGACTCCAGGTCAAATTCAAACAATCAACTGGAACTCTACTGTGAAGTTGAAGGTGTTTTTAAGTCTAACAGATTGCTTTGTTTTGACCTGACAACATTTAGTGTTTTGTATTTCCTTTTTTTCTTTGCTTCTACAATTTTATCCATATCTGTCCTTTTTTTACAGTTTCCTTTCAATGCTGTGATGGAGGACCTAGGTATGTCTTTAACGTGTCACACAACAATGAAGACAAAAGTCCAAGCAAAGGGGAGGGCAGGATTACACAGTATGTTTCTTTGCCATACAAAACACACCTTAAAAAAAGAAATTAAGGGTATTGGGGTTTTAAATAATTTGATTTAAATGCTGTTCTATTAATTGATATACATTTATTAATAAAGATGGATCCCATATTCCTGTTTAAAATGTTTGAAATTGTTCAAAGAGCAGCACTTCAAACCCCCAGCAGAAGTGCTTCTGTCATCTTTTGGATACATTTGACAACATTTTGTAACTGATGTTCATTGTTAAAGTATTGCACTCAAGTGAACTGAGGATGTAATGTGATCTAACTCTAACCTGACGAAGGATTTTCTTGCTGTCCAATTGTCCCCTATACTATGGACAACCATTGGAAATGTCTTTGCATTTTACTCTTTCAACACCAGCACACATCAAATGCATGAATAACCTACAGTATGTGAATTTGTTCGAAGGTTTATGGCTTCCCTTAAACTTTGGGGGAAAAAAAAAAAAAGACTTAATGCTCAATCTAACTCTCAAAACAGCTAAGTTAATTAAAAACCAATGCAGAATCGCAGGCATAATTTTTGCTTTTCCACTTAGCTCTTGACTAATATATTCTAACAATTTCCGCTTCACTGATTAAATAGTCGGACTCTGATACAATATGACTTCTTTCTGACTTGATCTTATCCCGAGAGGCACTTTTCCTTATGCTTCTAGAGGTACAAATGCAACACAGTGAGGACTGTTAAAACAAGAACACAAGTGTGAATGAGTGTCATCTGTCACTGTACAACCAGCTGTTTGTTAATCTGACGGTTGCAGACCAGGGTGCTATGCTAGCTGGGGTCGGCATGTCCCCTGGTTTCTCTCATTTCTCTGGGAGATTACAGTATTATGGTCTTCATTTATATAATCCTGTCAATGGGATACAGCCCCCTTTTCTGTGCTTCCCCCAAAATGAAGTTCATAGTGACTGCAGCATTTAATCAGTTAGGATACAGTTGCTCAACAGCTTATAAGATTTATGTTGTGTTGCAAGAAGGTCATGGACCTTATGCTTGGATTGATTACAAAAGTATTGTGTCTTTCTCTAGGATTTTGAAAGTGGATGCGGAAAAGTACTTTTAGCAAACACAATCTGTAACCTGCAATTGTTGCTGCTTGTTTAACAAGACCTACTTGATAACATTTGTATCTGTGGTCAGTGTTAGCCTGCAGGAAAAGTCCAGTCTGCAGTCAGAGTGCCACACTGAATAGTGTTTGTCAATGTTATTAGCAAATATATTCTCTGGTTTAGCAATTTCGCGAGAAAGCTAACTTCCAGATGTTTTAATTTCTAATCCTTGTTTTTCCCGCTCGCCTCCTGTTTCCTAATCCTTGTTACCTAAGTACTGTGGAGTCTGTCTATCAGAGGATAATGACTGAAATCATTGTGAAAAGTAGGTAAAAGGGACACAAGTAACCCCATCTATCCATCCATTATCTGTAACCGCATATCTTTTACGGGGGGCGAGAGAGGGCCAGTCAATCACAGGGCAGAGAGTGACAACCATTCACGCTCAAATCCACACCTAAGGGCAATTTAGAGCCAACAATTAACCTAACCCGCGTGTCTTTGGACTGTGGGAGGAAGCCGGAGACCCCAGAGAGACCCACGCTAACACTGGGAGAACGTGCCAAATTCCCCACAGCAGGGTCCAGGCCAGCCATCGAGTTTGAGCCGCATTACATACGTAAACCCTTTATAAAATAACACCATGTAATGTGTGACAAAACAAAAATAAATAATAATAAGGACTGGCCATTTTATTGACAGTAATCTGAGCCAATTCATACGGACAATGTTTCATTAGGATTTAAAAAAAAATAATTTCAATGAGAGAAAAAAATGAGAGAAGAGGGAGTTGGAGAGAAACGTCAGACAAAGTGTGAGGTCTTCACAGATTTTTGGTTAAAAAAAAAGGAAATATAGGCTCTGACACAGAAGATATATCAAGACTGATACAGAGTTCAAGGGGGCTTTGCATTAATCTCACGTTGTAATGACAGTTTAAGGTTTTGGTATTCTGATGAATTCCAGGATTGGGCTTAAACTGCTTTCATTTTGTTTGCTGGTCTTTAATCTTCTAACCCTGCGTTCTTAATCAGAACTCAGAGCAGGTTTTTAATCTTGCATGAATGAGGCCGCGGATTATGGTCCTCTGACCTTGCCATGCCGCACAGCTGCTTCCTCCTCAAATCAAGTTTCTCTGCCTGTGTAGCTTGCAGAAGAGGATAATCTTACTTTTTGCGCTACAATGCTCCACAATACAAACTGTGCATAAAAGACATTAACAAATCCTAATTTTTGAGAGGGAAAATCAGAAACGGGTCCAATTCATAATGCTTTGGAGTGCTTTGCTACTGTATTTGAAGGTGATGCCAGTTTTGACAAACATCAACTTGAGGATTTTCTACAGATGTCTGTCATGATATCTGATCACTGTGGCATTATCGTCATCTAATCCTGCGACTTTCAGATGCAACACCACTTGTTGAGTTTAGAGTTTCAGCTTTGTTTTATAGTGTGTGTGTCTGTGTGTGTGTGTTGACTTCTTAAAGATAGGTACAAGTTTTATTAGAGGCTTCAGGGTTGCCCGTGTAATTACCACTTTAACCTTGAGGATTGTGTTCTGAGGAAAATACAATGAGATTGCTTTTCCCTTCATTGTCCCCAAGTGCTACAGTAGATATTTTAAAGGACACAAAAAAACACTGTTCAGACTTCTAGAAGGACATTTTTTATCAGATGGCAAAAACACCTGACCAAAAGGACTTTTTCAATTTTAAAAAGGCCTTTGTAAAATGCTGTTCTGTTTAATACTGGTTTGTTTTTCCAAGCCTGATACAAGATGCTCTCCACTCTGAAAAAAGACAGAGCACTCACTCAGACCAGTGATTGTTATAGCTGTCAACTCCAACATTTTATACCTTAGCAAATGGTTATCCCTTAGCTTTTGCAGCTCAAGGATGGATATTCATATCCAAGACATGGTTAATAACCAACAATAAAATGAATCATAAGTCAACAATGCTTGCTGCTATGTTCTGATGTTTTCTGCTCAAACATGGATCTTAGAAGAGTGTGTATAGATTTGATGGCTTTCCAATTCCAAAAACACATACATTTCACTAGTTTACAAGAATAAACAACTAAAACATAAGTGAGGTGAGAAATGTGGCTAATAATGAGCAAGCAAGCAAGCACCACGCTCAATCAAACGGTTTCTTTTTCTTGTTTGTAAATGTCTTGGTGCATCTTATGCATTGATCAAAGATGACTTACATGTGCTAAAAGCAATGTGTAGTCTGCATAAGATCTGGGTTGCTGTGATGTAAGAGATGAATTCTATTAGGAAACACTCCAAACAGAATGAGGTTTTATTAAACAGATGAAGATGAGATTGTTTCACAACAGATTTCATTGAGAGGTCTTGTCATGCTTGACTATTAGTGAAAGCTGTGCTTTTGTCAAATCTGAGCAACAGATCGCAGTCCGACCTACACCACCTATTGGTACCAAAAGTATCTGCAGCAACATGTTTACATGTTCGCCATTTATAGGCAAGTGAGGAATATCTGCTGCAATTTTGACGCTTGTGCCAAATGCAGGCAATGAAATTTACAATTGCATTTAAAAATGTTTTCATAGCTTCTGTTTATGTGTGGCACAATACAATGGATCAGATGGCTCTTCTTTTATATAGGTGGCACATGTGTAGAACTGGTTTAATAATGACTTGCACCCAATCTGCAGTCAGTTGCATGAGTTGCTTATTTATTGTTTAAGAAATACAAAGTAAGTCTGGAACATGATTTATCTGATTTCACTAGTTTTTTTTGGGTAACAGGGATGGATGGCTTTCATATACACCTTACTTTTTTCAAATTTCCTGTCTCTGGGTACCTTTACTCTTTACATAGCTTAGTTCGTTTATCAGCCTCATCTGAGTTTAATTTCAACTCTAATGTGGTCCCATCTATAATCTTCCTAATGATTCTCGGCAGATCCAATAAATCTGCAGACATCTGTTCTGTTCTACCCGTCAGATACTAGCAGCAGTATTAACCAACATCATTATGCTATCAGGTGGAAAAGAAAGAAGTTTTGTCGCAATCTGTTCATATAACCTCAGCGTTATGTGCAATAAGCACAACTTTTAGACGACAAAGTTATTTTGTTTATAGCAACACAAGTCGTTCTGAGCCGGCTTGCTGTTCCTCACTTAAAGCTCCGGACCAACTTTCTTTCTCAGTCAGTTTTGTTTTGTTGGTTATGTCATGACAAGCAATACTGACTGAACATTGGTTGTCTGTCATCATACTGTCACGTGTCATACTACATGTAGTTTCAAGTTTTTTTTAACTGTAGCTTGTGGCTCAAAGTTTACAAAAGTCTTCAAGCCTTGAGCTTGCATAAAAGAAAGCTCAATATCTTGCAGAAGGAACAACTCATATTGTTATAGTGCTCTACTCAAGTAAGGGTCAGCGTAGCTAGTGAGGTAAATTGAGTTGTACTTCCATCTATTGGCCAAGCTGTGGTACTGTGCATCAATAGAAGGTGAAATATTCCTTATTGCTGGTTGAAATAAAACATTGAATGGTAACAAAATGTTTTTTTATTTAAATCTCTAATCCATGAAGGCATTGAATAAAAAATACTCAACATAAAGACAGACCTTAGCGTAAGAAACTGCATCAATATTGGCTCTGGGTTAATGTGCAACAGTGCTTGAGACAAGGATATACAAAGACTGCCTTTATCTTTCTGTATTCATACTATAATACTGTGTAAGGCACGGTTTTGCATCAAAATAACATCATTTCCTGTGTTCCCCTGTAAAACTTTCAGACACACTGGAACTATTTTCTCAAATATCAGGGGAAGCTGACAATGATTCATTCAAACTATGCACTGGCATTCAAATAATGCTGAATTCATGGTAGCTGTAACAACTCGGAATTTACAGTAAAGAACATGCTGTACATATTTAATCAAAGAAACAGCATAGTGGTAGAATAATACAAAATGTGTTTAGATTATTATGATAGACTAATTAGCCTAAAATGAAAGAAATGTCTTGTTTTCATAACATTATGTATATGTGTGTGGGGGATGGATGTACGGTGAGAATTATCTTAGCCATCAAAACAGTGTCGGGTTTTGAGTTTCCCTGAGAAACACAAACTTAATTTTAAGAAATAGAAACATTTGGGAATAACCTGAACATTGTATGCACTTGGAAAATGATGAATACAGGATTCTGTGTTTACTACAGTGAAATGCATATTAGAAATACAGCAAGGGAACGTTTACATTTCATTATGTCACTTTAAAATACCTATACCAGGCAGAAAGTAATTCAGTGAAATGCAAAGGAAAGCATATATATATATCCCAAAAGGGGATTACAGTATATACTGTTGTCCACCCCCTGCTCCGTGATCCTGGAAGATTAGAAATGACAATGGAAATTGAGTCCAATTATAAGCTGTTTTTGATGTCCAGACAGACATTGAGCAGAGAAGTGGAAACAGGGCAGCTCTGTGGAGAACCTGCCTCCTCTGTCTGCGTGCCAGCCTCTGGTGCAGCAGTTTGAACTGATCCTGCAGGCAGCTTGCTTGGGTCACACTCTGAAGAACAACTTACCATGTCGATAGTGATCTGGGACTCCTCATCTTTACCCAAAAGGGTAGGGGAGGAGATGTGGGAATCTGGTGAGGAGACCTTGGCAAGAAGCTGCAAGTGGTCCTGATCAGAGCCAGACTCGATGCTGACAATCTTACATAACCCGCACAGACTCTGCCGCGTGTCCTCCAGGTTTTGCTCCAGCTCAGTTCGCTCCTGCAGCAGCCGCTCTTTCTGACTTCTCTGTAGAGAGAATGACAGTGAAGCTCATTCCCTTCCTCAACTCCTCATAACATTTTTTGGACAAAAACCTACAACTGAAGATTAATCTTCAAGGATTCAAATAAAGGGTCACCGTATGGACCTTAGCAATTATTTAGTCAGCCGGGCTTTTCATTGTTTTTTCTCTGTTTCTTTGTTAATGCTTCTCAGGCAACCATCACATGATAGGAAATGTTCTCTGTGCTCACCTTGAGGTAGGGCGCAGAGCCTTGCGGTGAAGACAGCTAGTGTTAGTTTTGTTTCTATGGTTACCTCCCCTGCTTGCCTGTGCAGCTTCATACAGCTGTTATCTCATTGGTTAAACTTTGAAAGGTCGGTGGAAATCGAGGTCAAAGTTTAAATAATTTGAATCCATCAACATTTCTGCAGTACATACTGGTCACCACTACAGGTCTATAAAGGTTACAAGGACACAACATTCAATCATATCGTGTTTGACAACAGGTTGAGAATACAGGACATATTAAAAGAAACTTACTAATCTTTTGATTTCACATTCTAGATGGTGTATGCTGTCTAGTTTCCTCTTTCGGCAGCGCTGTGCAGCCACACGGTTTTTGCTTCGTCGCCGGACATCATGGACAAACTCCAGCTGATCTTGAGTCAGGTGATGGTGTCTCAGAAGCTGCTGGAAGGCACTTCGGCTGAGCGCGGAGATCTGCTCCACTGGGAATGGGAGCTGAATCTGCAGAGTACAGGGTTTAGGAATTAGATTTATTTTACTTAATATATTCAACTCTCAATAACGAAACATCAGCTGTGTATCAAAATGACCTCTGCTGCTCTTTTGTTGTTGGCCTCTGTATCTCCGTCTGTGTCTAGGTCTGAGTCGTCCCCAGAGTTGAGCGAGGACATGTAGGGGCTCTTCTCTGACTGGGACAGGCTGTCAGTGCGTGGGGTCGGGTCATCACCTGTCCCAAAGTCCCTGAGGAAGGGACAGTCTCCTACACTGGAGCTCAGGTCCAGCTGCTTAAGCCAATGAAAGTCTGATGCTTTTCCCAGATTGTTTTGGTCAATGGATTCCAAGGGGAGTGGTTGAGCCTGAGATGGGCATAGGTCAGACCAAAATCCCTTTGCCAGATGTTCAGCCACCTCCCTCTCCACACTGCTCCTCTCACCAGTTCCCTCTTCGTGGCTTAGAGCAGTTAGTGCCGGGTCCGAGAGATCATCTTCCATTTTCTGTTCAAGGCCAGCCTCACTCTGCTCTAATAACTCACTGCAATCTTTCGCCGCTGACGTGTTGAGGGGACATGAACCGGGGTTGCAGTCGGTTTCAGCACCAAGCGTCTCGACAGTGTGCTTAACGTTGCCTGTTGGCTCAATGAGTTCTGGCGGATTCACATCCCCTGGTGTTGACAGCTCACAGGGTAAGCCACAGTCTGCTAAACTTAATTCACTTTGATTACACACATCTCCCATCTCTAAAATGTCTCTTTCGCAGAAGTCAGAGGAATGATCTGCTTTGTCGGAATCTGGGCATGGCAAAGACAACATGGGGCACTCGCCATTTGCTGTCAACTCCAGAGATAAGGGGGCCATTTGTGGCCCGCAGTTCTCCAAACAGAAATGTTCTTCCCCGCTGTCGGTCTGAACCTGTGCGCTCTGGGGACACTGTGTTGGGAAATCTGTTTGTTCATCACCTCTTGAAGGCAGTGAGCTGTGTGACTCAAATGATTTTGGTTGGCTGCTCTGTGCGCTGGGGCCAAAACTGGCACTGGAATCCCGACTCAGGCAACAGGCTTTTCGCCGGACGTCCTGTGAGGTTCCTTTGCCTTCAGAAAACTTTGGGACGAGGAAATCAAAACATGCTGACTCCAAGTCATTAAATCCTAAAAACTCAGCACTGCTGTGAATGGCATGAATGTTTTCTTTGGTGAAGGGCAACTTTGATGTGTAGGCAAATTGAAGCAAAGGTTCAAACCCCTCAACAGTCACCTGGGATGAAAGGAGATACAACACATTGTTGAGGTACAATAAAACTTACACCATAAACAACAATAAAATACAATATGCCCATATAAGTAAAAGTGACCAGCTAATAAAGGAACATAGGATATCCAGATCTTTCGGGCTGTTTGATACATGTCCTGAAATGTATACCTTGAAATGTAGTATAGCCTGTACCACAATATAAAGCTTAGTGGCTACTAACACATCCATCTAAAATCAACAAAGCTTGAAATAGTTTATTGCTATATTATTCTCTACGGGGCTGACATATATTGTCACAGACATTGTGATGTATACGTGTGCACAGGCATGAGTCACATTGCAAGGGCTGCAAATTGGACCAACAGTCATATTACACAAAGCCATGTACTGCTGGAAACAAAATAGATATTGCAGTGCTTGCATTTTCCATGGCACATCTTGAAGAAAGCCTTTCTAGCCCATGTGGTAATTCAGTCTTGTTCAGAAACGTTTTGGTGGCTGGTCTTGCATAAATATTGCAGCTTGCTAAGTGTATGTAACATTTTAGCCATTCACTAAATGGACATAAAGCCATTCACAGATGAGCTCCCTTCTTTCAGGATGCCTTAAGGACATTATTAACATTGTGCCGATTATGGACTTCAGTCTAAATGTACGAGTGTCATGATAAGTGTGCTCAAGTACATAATGGCCTTATTTCATACTCTGAAAAATCTGATCACTCATAAATTTGAAATAGAGGAAGTGAGTTCAGCAGTGGCACATATTGATGAAGTGTAACTAACAATAACATTCATGCATAGGCTAAATCATTTGCAGTGTCAATTTTATCACCCAAATCCTTCAGCTGAACAGCAGGACACCAACCTCATCAGGCAAGCAGATGATGGTATTCTGTCTGGTGACATTGGTAACCCTGCTCTGAAAGAATTCACTGCAGGAAGCCAAGACAGAGCAGTGGGCCCGAAAACTCCTGTTTTCCACCAACACCGTCACATCACAAAGGATGTCCCGCTGCCTCTGGTCATCCAGACACTGGAGAACATGTGCGCTGTGCACTGCAGACTGAAAGGTGAACACTGACATGCGAGAAGCTTGGAGCGACATGGTTCATACTACCTCAGCCTGTGTGACAGAGGGAGCACGTGGTAGTCAAAAAAGCATCATGGTCACAATACACTGTTTGTCAAAATAGACCAGTGTGGATTCTAGCTGCAGTGATAAATAAGGCAATGTTCGATTAGTCTATTAACAGAAAATTGATCAGCAACTATTTTGACACGTGGTTGAAAAGCAACAATGCATGGTCCTGGTTCTTAAATGTGAATACCCTCTGGTTTTCTTTACTCCTCCTGATAGTAAACTTTATAGCTTTAGGTTCTGGACTGGTAGGTTGAAACAAGACATCACCTTGAAATTGGGAGGGACATTTTTCAGTTCGCTGACATTTTATAGACCATAACATGAAACGATATAACAATGAGTAGATACATTGATAATTGCAGCCCTAATGGAATCTGTCTTTACCAGGGGAAGCAATGTTACTTAATCATTTATAACCAACAAAGCGTTTTCATAGTGACGGTGACCGCTTGAGGAACATTTAAAACAAGTCATCTGAAAAGGTTTGTCTTTGCATTACTGAAATACCTCAGAACTTACAAAAAGGGAGTTTTTTTTTAATGATTATGTAAAACCACTGCAAATGTATTGTTTTCATTACCACCTTGCCACAGAAACTAAACTAAATTGATATTACTGTTCTAGGCAGCAGAAAAGGTCACAGGACAGTATAATTACTTGCCCTTATGCAAGACCTTCTCATTTAGGTCAATTACATGCTCCAGTCTGACTTCAGTAAAATAGATACGAGGATGTAGCAGCTGAAAAAATGATGTTAAGATTGTAATAACTGGAAACAATAATTATCTTAAGAGCTGTAGACATTTTAATTACCGTGCTTAGGGTTAGATGACCAGCTAACTTAAGTGACCGCACACAGGATAGATTTCATTTTAACTCGATAACTTCGGCAGCAAGTTTAAAACGCTGACTCATGTTTAGCTAAGTTACGCAACCTGGTAGAGGCGTCTCGAAAAATATCCAAAGTAACAACACGAACGTTATGTTACTAATGACTGACAACATTTTAATTAAGATACCAATATAACGTTAATGGTCGAAAAATGCATCCAATGGTAAAGACTGTACGCTAGGCCAGACCGTTAGCTAGTTATAACTACTGTACCGAGCGAACACATCTTCCTGTTGTTTGCCTAAAAAACAAAACATGCTGAAACAGAGACGTTACTTTTTAATATTTATTACAAAAGGAAAAACGTTCACTGACCTGCCATGTCAGCTTGATAAAACTGTCATTGATAAATGTTGGGTAGAGATGTTTCTGGTCATCCGGAGCCAGGCTTCCTTCTCGTCATGTGACAGTTTGGACCAGGAAAAAGCACCGTCAACACTTACTGCGCATGCTCAGTGCAAGAGTTAAAAAAAAAAAACAGCGAACAAGACAGGAAAAACTTTTCCAATTTTAAGTATTTCATTACATGATGACATTGATAAAAATAGGCATATAAATATGTTTTACAAATTAATTCCCCCAACTTTCATTTATTTCATGAAATAGATTTTTGTACAAATCCAATACCACAATCTGTTCAATGTGAATCTTGACTTTCATTCCACACTTTGCCATAATCCATTGAGTGTGAGAAACATAAAGCTGGTCCCGTTTACTTGAAACACTGTGTGGAACCACTGTGATGAAAATGTCCACACTCTCAAAGTCCTTTTTGTATAATCAATATAATTTCATCGCAGCCCAGTTTGAGTCATTGTCAAAACGGGTTGATTAACGGTTTGAAATGCCTTATACTGTGGAGCAGAAGCAGAAGCGGCAGGTTGGTTTGTTTAGATTTCCTGAGTAGTGTGGTACAGTTCGATTAGAGGATTCTTTCATAGAAGAGGAGGTAGGCTTGGCAACTCAGGACTTTACTCTCGCTCACAGGCTGAACGCTTGTGTCGCTGATATGGAACCAGGATCCTCTGGGTGGCTCGGCATGTCCTGGAGGGAAGAGATGAGTTAGTAGATACGTAAAACATTAGGAGTTATTATTCTTTTGATTATCAAGCCTGAGTACACCTACCTTCAGCTGTAAATCCGTTGGATGAGGGTGTAGGGCACCCAGGTCGTGCTTTTACATACGCTGTGTAATGACCTGACCTCATTGTTCCGCTGTGCTCTACGATACCATACAAACTGTACAAAACCTGAGTATCTCCCTCTGTCAAGTTCTGTTTGGAAACAACTTTTTGTTAGTGCAAAGACTATAATAGAACAATGATACATTTACTAAAATAGGCTTATAAGTTTATTGATATTTACTAAAGCAGTTAATC
This sequence comes from Bovichtus variegatus, assembly GCA_943593645.1. Lineage (NCBI taxonomy): Eukaryota > Metazoa > Chordata > Actinopteri > Perciformes > Bovichtidae > Bovichtus > Bovichtus variegatus. The sequence goes on along the minus strand of CALSCE010009465.1, from coordinate 6,476,112 downwards.
CCAATATTTACCTTGCATTGAACCGCACAAAACGGAGCTAGATCCAGTATCAGGGGGAATTGGACATGTCTGTTCACCTTACAAATACTGTATCCATTCTAGAGGAAAAACAACAAAAGTGATCTTGTTCAAATTCCATAAAATCCATGTTCACTGCCTTACAAGAGACAAAAAGGATCAAAAACAAAACAACGTGTCACGCTCTTCAAATAGTTGGTTCACTGCTGTGTGAATAATAAAAGTTTTGCTTACTGGATCAAAAAGGTGTACGAATGTGGAAATTTTCTTCAACTGTCTTACCTGTTGAAATCTTTTCAAATGAAGGGTGAGCACTGGTGGGGGAGAAGAGATCAGCATTTGCTTCAAGGCATCAGTGTAGACATTCTTCTTGGATCCTAAAAAAGTAAAGACGATGAACTTCACTGATCCACAAATAAAAAAGTGACTTGCTGAGAGAACATTTTTTATTTATTTTTTTTAAAGGCCAAAAGATACACAATTGTATTGGCTTCTTGCCTTGTTAAGAGTTACTGGATTTGTGTTAATATACTGCACAAAAAAATGCATCAGTCAGAGAAATACCACATACCTCCAGCTTTGTCTTTGTTTGGGTGCCGTTTAGTGCAGGTGACACATAGCAGGCTGTTGTTCTGCGTGAGTGTTTCTACTTCTGTGAACTGAAAAAGGCACGACTGGACTGAACACTCCTGCTTCTCAGGGGCTATCCTGGTAGCCAGTGTGTGGAAGGCCAGCTCCGGATCCTGAATTACTACAGTGTACTCTTTAGCTTCCACTGGCTCATCTTCACTCTCCATGCTTTGTTCCACAGCATTAGAGTCTTCTATGAAGGCATCATCCAGGGTTACTTTCTCCATTTCACTCACTAGCTGCGAGTTCTGTTCTCCTTCCTGATCCATGTCAGATATTTTGTCATCGTCGAAGACGCTGTCCTTCGAATGCTGCCCCTCTGATAAGACAGTGAAGCGGTTGCTGACTGATGACGTAGCTGATGAGTCGCACTCAATCACTGAATCATCATCCTCTTCTTCTTCTTTTTCCTTCTCATCCTGGACCGTGTCAAACTCTTTTTGGTCCTCTTCAGACACACTGACTTGTGCAGGATTTCCTTCACTTAGTGAGGCTTCTTCAGGTGTTCCATTGTCAGCATTTGCCCCGTCCTGTGCATCTACAGTAGGATCGGTCTGTACGCTCTCCGTGGGGTCTCCAGATGAGAGACTGTCCAAAGTGACTCTGCCCTCAATCTTCTGCTGCCTCTTTTGATGCTGTAAGCCAAGATAAGGAAACAATACTGACCATTTCATTTATTCTGCACACTGACTTAACACTCGTTCATCAAAAAGAAGAATAGGAAAAAAACTTTCACTGAGGTACCTTTGCCTGTTTCTTTGCCTGCTTTTTGGCTTTCTTCTGCTGGTACTTGCTGCCGGACCCAGTGGGAATCTCATCATTCCCGTTTGTCAGAGCAGGGCTGTTTCCGTCATCCTGGCTCGACTCACTGGTGCTCTGAACTTCTTTTTTCTGTTTCTTCTTTCTGTATGCCTGTAATATGAAGTCACAAGTGCATCAGTTTAACATGAATAAAACAAAAAAATCATCATGCTCAATGAATTGTCAAGAAACACTCCTAAAAGGCTTTACCTCATCAGAAACAGGAAGAGAAAGATCCAAAAACATCTCTGTGACTACAGACACCTGTAAGTTTAAAGTAGTGGCCATTTAGCTTGACATTGACATGACACCGACAAGTTGTCTCAAAAAGAAAAAATCCACAATGCATACCGTTTTACACTGCTGACACATTATAGTGCTGGTTGTTTCCCCACCAAAAACATGGTCCACAAAGTTTTTTGGAAATCCATTTTTCTCGTACTCTGAAATCAGAACTTCATTGTCAGAGGGCCACATTTAACCATTACGTGGACCAAGATTGTATATTTTAGTAGAGTTCAACGTTTTTTTTGCTCACATGACACTGACTTCAAGAGGTTTCATTTAGAGCCCAGTTACTTACCTTTAACTAATGTTTTCAGCTGCTCTCCATCTGTGCTTTTTCTAGATTCTTTCAATGCCTCCATTATCCCTGAGCTTACTCTCTGAAGAGAAAAACACAATCATTTAAAAGTAAATGATGAGAATAACCTTTTGATAAACAACAAGGAGGATATCTTGTAGATATAAGATGTACACCATTTTCACAGAATCTCTATTCACCAATGTCATTTATAGCGAGACATGTTTAAAACTGAATGCATACTTTGATCTCCTCAGCTCGCATCCCATCCAGAAGGTAGCGCAGCAGCTCCTGGCTGTCTTGCTGCTGAAAGCCTTTGAACCTGGCAGCCCTGCAGAAACGAGACAAGACAATGAACAACATTCAATGCAGGAAGTACATTTTAAGCAATTCTTAAGGCTGAGTTCCACCTTAACTTGTAGTCGCACTCACTTTTTACAAACTTGTGTGAACAACTCCCGCGGTGTTACTGCACCCTTCTTGGATTCCTGGATTTCATTAAGTAGTTGACACATAGCCAATGTCAGGGATCCAGGCTTATCTAATTGCATAAAGATAGGCTCCTGCCATGACAATAAAAACAAGTCAAACCTTGTATATTAGGCAGGAGAAATCTACCATATTTACAGTTTAAAAAACAAAACATGTAAAGAATAATGGCAACACACCAAATCCGAGGAGGGAACAGGTTGAATGTTAAGACTCATTTTCTCTTCTGTCACATTGTTGAGAGTCTGTCTTAAGAGTTGTGTTTGAGAGAGATTCTGGAAAAGACAATGACAGCTATTAATAATAACAACACTAGAATTCATGACTTCTCTCATTTTAACTCCTATAAAAGCACAATCATACCTGAATGACTGCATTAAAGAAACATGTGTTTCCCAGGTTGCTCAGCCCTTTTACTGAAATACCAACATTGTCTTCAGATGTGCCAGACTTTTGGGATTTCCCAACACTCTCTTTCTTGGCGTTTTTCTTTTGGTGGTCCTTGTTTTGTTTGTCGTCTTTGTCCTCACTTTCCTCTGCTTTTGCAGTCTCTGTCTTCTGATCAACTTCCAACAAGCTGTCTTCTTCCTTCACTCCTAAATAAACAAACAAGACATGGTTTTAGATAGATAGATAAATAGATTCAGATCTATATAGATTCAGATATAGATAGATAGAACAAAGAAAAACATAACACAGTGATGTTAAACTTTCCAATGGAACCTACTTTTCTGAGGTCTCTTTATGGGATCTGCAGAGGTTTGCTTTTTTAGGTTAGTCAGCAGCTGAGCCAAATGTCCGGTTCTGGAGTACTGGACTTCATCATCACATATGTAACACCTGCAATTTGGCAACACATGAAAAAAAGTCCAAGTCCTTTTGCCAAGTACTTCCCAATACAACGTAAGCCTCCGTGATTAACACACCCTTACAACATACTCACCACACACTCCAGGTGTCCAAACTGATCACCAGGCAATGTGGATCCGACCGAGGAGTGTCATAATGTTTGATGGCATGCTGGTCCTCAGAGTTTCGTCCACATCCCTGGTAGAAAATATGCATCTGGTCATTAAGCAAAAAGTCACTTCATACAAAATTCAAATCAAAATGACAAACTCACTCTATGGCCACATTTTAAGCACATCCATATGGGTGTTGTTTCCTTTTCCTCTTCAGATTCCTGTGGCACGGTAGTGCTGATATTTTCCTTGTTTTCTTCATTTTCTTCGTGCTTACAATCCTGGCAACTTGTCCAATCAGAATTCCCAGAGAGTTTCTTCAGAAGAGTTTGGTCTGTTCCCTTCTTAATATGCCTGCAGTTTGGTCCTATGAAGATTTATAAAAAAAAAAAAAAAAAAAAAAAAAAAAAAAACAGACACAATGTTGCAAAGTCAGTCATCCTAGGTCTACTACATGTTATCATGTCATGAAGATGATGATAATATTATTTACCTGTCAGTTCAATGTCATCGTCCTCTCTGGAGCTTTTGTCCTTCCCCCTTTTCTTTCCCATGTTCACCTAACGTTAAGCACAATTAGAGATGAATGGATACAGACACAGCAGTCACCAGTCTACCAGAACATCTAGTGCCAAAAGCAAACAAGTAATGTAACATTCAACTCAATGGCCATCCTCAGGGTCCAGTCAACTTACAGTCACAAACGGAGCCTATTGAAAACCTTCACTGTTCTCAGTTTCGTTTACTTTGTGTGGATTAATTCTCTCATCCGGACATAATTCATATGGTTTACTGATGACAGCCATACAATGCAAGTCTTTGGATTAAAAAAAAGGGTCTAACGTTACAAAGTTTCAAAATTGCGAAAAATCACTCCGCTGATTTGGCAGAAAAAAGCCAGCTGACACATGGAGACAACAGAGGAACAAAATGTGATGGTGCCGCTGTTTCGACGCTACGTGTATTTCCTGTGTGCGTCGCTTAAAACGGTCCGAGTTAAAACAACGCTACTAGCTCATGTACAAGCCACGGTACAGCACCAGCACAGCAGTGTGATTACTGAAGTTGTTCAGGTGTGTAACCACACTGCTTCTTCTGTATAATTTATATACATATATTTAATTACTGTTTGACGCTTGACGACACTTGAATGTGGCGACAGAAAGCTGTTTAAAGTCAGTGAGTGTTTATGTATAACAGTAGTAAAATTCGACGCTCTTTATCAGTATGTCTTACTTGGAGTGTGCTGAGTCTCAGCTTGCAGAGATCGAGCTGCTGACCAGCATGTTTCCCACCCGGGATGAGTTGGAGATAACAGACCAGCTGGCACTAGCTGAGCTCAGGGACTGTGTGGAGGGCTCAGCTTCATCAGACAGCCCCCCTCCTTCCAGACCTCACTTTCTCATCAAACAGAAACTGGACACTGCAAGCATGGAGAGGGTACCTAATAGTCCGACTGTCTGTCATAGTATGTCATCGTCCTTTTTAATATGTCCTAAAACAAAATGATTTTTGTTTTTGTTGTTGTTGCTCCACTCAGACGGATGTCATTCTATCCTGTGCTTATCCATCTGAATATCCCAGTGTGTTACCAGAGATAACTGTCCGGTAAGCCAATATCCACTTTTTGATTTGTGTTGAAGGTGATGCACTCTTCACATTTATGCCAAAAGAAATTAAACAACTAATTTGCTTAGTTTATAATACTTGTAAAATGTGCACTCAATTGTTAATCTGGAACATAATGTAATCTTGCAAAAAAAAAAGAAATGTTGTGTTATGTTCATATTCTAATGTTTGTCAGTAGTGACGTGTCTCACGTGTGTTTAAATAAAGCAAAACGAAGCCAAGGACAACAGTGTAATTAATGTGGTCTAATGTGAAATGAAGTAATAGAACATTACATAGATGAGCGACAGACTAATGACACAGAAGAAAAGGTTTATGTGACTTTGGCAGAAAGTCATTTTTATTTTATTTTCTACTGGTATGGCTTTATTGGAAGTTAAGAAATATGCAAGATTGAACACAGATAGCATACAATTAGCTGTGGGCTGTAAGCGATCACTTTATGGAATTGTTAAGCGGTAACATTAATTAATCTTGCACCTATTTAGGGGGCCAGTAAAACAACACAGGCCAGAGGCACAAATCATTACATCTAATATTCATAACAGAGATATAATATAGAACAGGTTATGTATATATGTATATCACAATGCAAAATACTGCAGTAGGCAGCAGTAAAGAATAAAAACATCTTGTAAGTTGCCTTCAGAAAATATTGTATTGGGAGTGGTCATTCATATTTATTAGTAAAGCCTATCAACCTCCTGAAGATATGTTATGTTGTGCTATGTTGTAGTGCAAATCTTAGCTTCTACAAGATTTCTATTAGAAGTTGTTGCTCCCGAGGATGGAAACTTCTAGCTCCAAGTGCCCTTGAATGTTCTCTGAATCCTGCTTTTTATTTTAAAATTTTTATTCTTGCCCTAGGTGTGCCGGTCTCAGCAGGGCCCAGCAGACACGGCTCCACACAGATCTCAATGCATACCTCATGGAAAACTGCCAGAAGGAAGTGTGTGTGCTCACCGCTGTGGACTGGGTGAAAGACAACCTGCAGCTTTTCATTAATAAGAGCTTATCAGCAGCACCGGCTCCTAAAAAAGAGCCTGCCTCTCCAGGGCCACAGGAAGTGTTCAGCCGACTATGGATTTACAGTCACCACATCTACAACAAGACGAAGAGGAAGAACATCTTGGAGTGGTCCAAGGAGCTGGGCCTGTCAGGATTTAGCATGCCTGGGAAGCCTGGTATTGTGTGTGTGGAAGGTCCTCATTCTGCCTGTGAGGAGTTCTGGTCAAGGTATCTTAAGTGTTGTTATTTTTAGCAGCTGATGTCACAGCCAGAAGCCTGCTGAGGTCCAAGGTTTATTCATTTTCCGAACTTTTTCCCATTTCACAGAGTGAAGGTTCTGACATGGAAGAAGATCATGATTCGACATAGAGAGGATATTCCCCTTCATGATCTGGGCGAGGACAGCAGGACTGTTGAAAGTATAGACTCCCTGCGCAAATTCACAGGCTTTGAAGAGGCAATGTTTGACCCTCATGGGAACAGAGGTAATCACATGGACCTTGGGCAGCTCTACAAGTTCTTAAATGAGAAAGGCTGTTGTGACGTCTTTCAGATATATTTTGGCATTGAAGGGAGGTAGTGGTCAGACTCAGTGAATAAATATACGTAGGTATTTGAATGGTGCCTTGTCATTGAAGTCACTTCTCCTGAAAATAAGTATTAACTTAAAAATAGAAATGTGTTCATTACTGTTTTTTGTTTCACATACGAGCATACAAAGGAACTGTGAGCATGTGGTCACATGTGCCTGGAAAAAACAGAAATTACTGAAGAAAATAACATTTCTGCACTTTTGAGAAACTAAAACTTCTTTATAACTAATAGGCCTGTTTTTCAAAAAGCATTAAAAAGATGTTTATCTGAGAGTTTTTCTTGAGGACCTCAGTTGTATTTGCAATTTTAATACACCATGCAAAGATCACACCTTGCCCTAGGTGTTTCTTTCCTGAAATGGCACCACTGTGTATTACTGCCAGGCTATTATAGGATTTCAAGTCTAGATACTACATTAATAATTAGACAACATAGTCAACAATATGCTAGATATCTGTTTATGAAATCTGTTGATTTTCCTCCTATGAATTATAGATAACATAACCGTGGAAAGTCTCTCCAATTTTCTTTGAATGATTTGTTCTTAGATAAATCGTGCATAATTGTGGATTACACTCTGGCAATTAAAACGTGTGGTTATTGAACATGAATCTTATTTTTAGCCCCACCAACATGGAAATGTAAAAATATAGATATTCATATAGATTTTTATGTGGATTTTGTTCCTCTGGGGTTCAGCGGAAGATTATCATATCAAATATGATACTTTGTAGGTGATTATATCCTTATAGGAATCGCTCATATACTGTATCTTTAAAAGTCCAATATCAGTTCATACCATTGTTGTCATATACACATATAAAGTATTACAAGACTTGTAAGACAGGAGGTAGCCCTACACAATATACTATATATTCTGATGTTGTAGAAATACCACTGAAGATTATCTCCTTTTAAATAGGAGTTTGAACCCTGAGTGAACATTTTAGAGTTGTTCACAATTAACTGATAAAATGTGAAAATCAGTATATTGTAATTTGTAGTACTGCCTTTCCATCAGGACTGTAGTACCAGGTCAACACTGGTGAAGTCCGGCTCAACATAGATCTATATGATGACAGGAAATACCAAGGGCACACAACTTGAAGACAAAGCAAGTAGTCTCAGCCACTGAATTGAATTTACTTGCAAACTTGCTGGGGCTAAAATGCCCAGCAGATGGCAGCATTATATAATCAAAGTTGGAAAACAAGGCCTCCTTAGATGTTACCTGTGGTTTCTGGATGTTAACGTGTTTAAACTTAGTACAATACACAACCTGCATCCAAAAAGACCAATATTTAACTCAAATGAAACAACAGTACAATAATAATTTGGTTAAAAGTAATGACAGCTGTTATTCGGATTAAATATGAATATTATGATTTAAAAAGAAATGCATAAAGAATACTAACATTTGAAAAGTTTTTATCCTAGAATTGGTAACTGATGAACAGATACCAGATCCAGTGATTGCCATGAGGAGGGGTTGCTCATCCTGATTTATGTCCAAGGCCTCTTTTTGTGCTGGTGGTCTCCTGTTCTGCTCACTGCTGCTCTCTACTAACTAGCTTCTTCAGAAGATTTATCAGAGGAGTCTGCTGTCTGTTTGCTTATCAAGGAGAGCTCAACTTCCAGGTGCATCCACAGTTGCAGCTCGTCCCCCAGGATTTGATAGCAACTTCTTCCATCCCCTCATCCTGCTTTCCCAGTTAGCATTTCTACAGTAAGGTTTCAAAGCTGTCAGTTGATGTCTTATGTCTTAACTGTGCTGTATATACCTATGACTAAACTGTCTTCTCTCCTCTAATTAACCAGGATTAAAGCAATATAAACTGGTTTTATTTTATGTTTACTTTTACTAGGTAAATAATACATGCAGCATATAGAAACTATCTGGCTTTTATTTGTGGACAGTTAAAACAGAACATCTACTCAACATTTCAAGGACTTAAGTATCAAAAGATTAAACAAAGATATATCAAACACAAGCAGTAAAGGCTTATAAAGTGTCACTTTGACAGATAAATTGATCAAATAATTTGCTGAATATTTGTATGCATTGCTAGATTAAAATGTGTTGAGGAGTATTTCTGCCATAATATTGCTGAGCATCTCTAGTCTCATCCCTGTAGAGTTTGGATTAGTTGGACATAATTCGATGTCATTAAATGAGCTGACATGAAACTCGAAGAAGTCCTCTTTTCTATATTTAAATACCACCTGCCATCATTTAATGTAATGATTTACATAACTTTATAATATATTTTGATAAACCAATGACCAATGGAGTATGGAGTAACAGCCAACTTTTGTAAGAAATCAGCTCTTTCGATAAAGACAGAATTGTTCTTACTCCACACCGTTAATTTGTTTCATTCCATGCACAGAGGACTTTCAAGATGCTTTGTTGATCTTCTCTTTCATTTCTTTCTGCCATTACCACGCAACAGTTGAACGGAAAGAACAGCATACGACACATCCTAAAGATTTACTTGAAAATGGCAAAGTGCTAATTCAAAGGAAATGTGTTGAGAAATGTTTGGCTCACTAGAAAACCTTGTAGTGCCCTCTTGCACATTTTGAATGTCCTTCATTCCTTGGGTAAGTGAACTGATGAATGGCACCTCCTGACATCGCTAAAAATGACTGCCGTTCTAACTAAAGCCATGATGAATGAACCATGATGTGTGCCTTGAGACTGCTTACCTTAGCCAACTGCTCCTTCAATCAGAGGTCCATTGCTGATATCTCCCTGCCAGATGTAACCATGTTGTTTTCTAGTAGTTTTAACTTCATTCTATAATACTGATCTCAGGCAATGGAGCAGTGCTATTGACCTGTACTGCAGCTACAGCCGTAGTGCAAATCATTAACACTACCTCTGTTCAATACACGTTGACAACACCATGACAGGTCAAGTATAGACCAATCCTTAGCAGCTATTTTATCTTCTTTGTTATTTTAACAGACCTGCAGCTTCTGTATTCTCCGCTCTTAATTACTTACCTACTAAAACTTGTACTTTTTCTGCACATTTTTTATGTAAGCTGTTGGTTTTATACATCAGCGCTTCAGAGTTTTCTGTGCTTTGGTCTCATCTGTGTGTTTGGCTACACGCGCAAACAGGACAAAGCCAGGCTGCAACGTCAAAACAGGACAGCGGGAAAAATCTGTGGCATTGACTTTGAAGAAACAGCCACTATCCTGTACACCAAACTCATCCTTCAAGAACTGGAAAATATTTTACAGGAGAGTACCCTTCCACTTTACTTCAAGTTCAGTCACAACAGCAACTTGACCCAGAGAAAGAGACTTGTACAAAAATCTAATTAAAACAAGAACTTTTTAATTCCCCAAACCATCAGCCTGTATAACATGCAGCTTAATAATCAGGTCTCTTAGTTGCTGGTTCTATGGTATCCTCATGTCTGGAGCACTAGACCAGACACATTTTCCCTTGTGGGATAATAAAGTTTATCTGAATCTTAAGCAAACAGTGCAGTCAGTGAACAAGTGGTTGGGTTGTATTATTCAGGCCTGAAAGGGCTAAGAGTTCTACACTGTATACCCAATACAGATTCAATACATAATACATACATACCATTGCGATTCAGCACTCTAGCCTGAGTCATTATCTCCTTTCATTTCTGAAGTACAGAACCAAAGGAATAGAAAAATCACAGACTACACTGTAGTATAGTGAAGTATGTTGAGACCACTCACTATGTGATGATTATCCTGCCTACCTGGAAACTGAGTTTGGGCTACATGTCAATGAGGTGACTCCGCATATCAAGGTTCTGCTCAGAGTATCTGGAAATCTCTGGGGTGCTTTCCCATTTTCTCTGATCAGGGGTCTCTGCGACTCTAACATCATTATCACAAAACTGCAGGGACAAGGTGGTGCAGGTGGAGAGAGTGGTGTTCATTTCCTTCCACTTTCCTGCCTCACAGACTTTCATTGTTCTGTGACATATTCATTTCTTTGTATTAAATGAAAGCGGACCTAAATGGCTAAGACTGTTGGTGAGACCATTGTGTACTTTTATTGCTTGTTGAATAACTTGGGTGACAGTGAGTAGCAGAATCATGAAAAGAGTGAGAAAAAAAAAATCAGCTTCTGAATCATTCAACTGAGACTTTTACCCACTGACAACATTTCTCCTGGTTCTCATCATCCATATTGACTTTCCACAGATGTATTCACACCCCATGTTTGATGCAATGAGCTATCGATCAAAAATTTAGCCTTGATTTAATGAGCCAGCACATACAGTATAACAAGCAAACATAATGTACATTTGTGGAATACTTCCTCCTGGGCAGCAGTGCATTATGCATATTTTTGTTTAGTTTAAAAAACAGTTCCCACTGTGCTATGAACCTTTTCTGTTGTCGTTCTGTTGTTTTCCCTAGATGACTCTACAACATATTGGTAACACTTTAGTTTAAGTCTCCCCAATTTACCATTTATAAGCAGTATACAAACATTTACTAAATGGTTTCTAACATACACAGTAAGTGTTTATCAATGTCTTTATAAAAGTTATACTTTACTCGTGTGGACACTCATAAGTGGAGGCTGCTGTATAAACAGATAATGAATGACGATATAATAAAATACAATTGTAATAATATTAAATATATCTTCATAGGAGTAGTTAGAATTGCTAACAAATTATCTACATTAATAAACACTTCTGTTCTTATATCTGCTTGCACCTACTTTAAAGTGTGTTATAAACCATCTATTAAAAGTTTGTATACTGCTTATGAATGCTAAATAGAGGCACTTAAAGTGTTACCACCATATCATTTCCCCACTATAGGACTACCTTTAGAGTTGCATTGTAAATAGGATCTTGGCAAATGACTGCAGAAATGCTATCCCTTGTTCTTGAGGCCCATTTTGGCAACTCTTTGTGAAAATCATTTTTATATTAAACTTCATTCACTCAGAATTTACTGGTATTTTTCTTTTCTCATCATTTCAGACAATAACCCAATTCTGTAGGTCTATTGAACTGGTGATGCATATAATTGAATTAGTTTTGAACGTCATGGTGAGGTATTTCAACACAGGGATTTCATCATGTCTCTATAGCTGGCACTCTTTCACAGAGCCAAGCTAATATAAATAGTATTGTTTTGAATTACTTGAAGCTGCAAACACTGAACCGAAGGTTTTGAGAATTAGAATTTCTAAAACTTAGGGTTAGAAATCTTCACAGTCCTGAAAAAGATGCACACCACAGTGGCCTTATCCCACATTGTTTTGTAGCTAACATGAACAATATTTATTCTTCTTTGAGCCTGTTGCAAATAAGAGAAATAATCCACAGTTCAAACTGTACAGACTTCTGGATAAGCATTAATCATACTGTGTCTTTCTTTAGATGTTGCACAGTTGTACTCTACTCTTCCGCACGTTGTCTAAGAGCATGTTAAGAGCATTAAGAGCATATGTGGTGACATAAGCAGTTCATTATGTTTATAATAAAATATAACCTTGTAACATAGCCAATCATGTGCACAATTTTTCACTTTAATTTTGGAAATTACTCTATAATGCCATCGAAAAGTTGATTGTAATATATTAATGTAGTGGATTTAATGTATGAGTAACATATTAATTAATATCCAAGACTTGAAGTTCAGCATTGAGTTTGCTGGTAAATCTATCACAATCTCACAAGAGCTGCACAACAGAAATCCTTTTCCCAGCATATCAGTCTCTTAATTCGCTATGTGTCACATTACCATTTTCAATTCAGCCAAAGTAAACTTGATAATCAAAGCAATTAAAAACACAATCAGTTGTGTTTTCAGCAAGTGCTATGTGGAAACTTGGCCTGGCAGCTCTTTGGGATTCTGGACCTTCTCCCCTGATGACCCCTCAAGGTGAACTCTTGTATAGCTGTCCATCCCATGAATACTAAATATGGCTGAATTAAACATTTTCTCTCTTCTCTCTGCTATTTAATCAGTTGTCTTACTGAGCTGTCTGTCTGGACTAATCCCAGAGGCTCACCATCACACTGACTGGCATCATAAAGATGACTGGCACGCTGCTCTGGAAGTAGTCGAGCATTAGCAATCCCACTGGAGCTTTTCCTCTTTTTGTATGCGCTCTTTAACAGCGACAACCCTACAAATCAAGAGAAGTTCTCGTTATATGGTTGCAACGTGCTATGTCACCCCTTGATCTATTCTCAAGTATGATTTATCTTTGCAAAGTGCTTTAATACAGATATAGATGTATATTAAGGTTTAGGAAACGCTTGTGTGTGCAATCAGATCAAAGCGGAGATTTATTTTCTATTTGATATCTTCCCTCAGTTCAAACATTGTCTTATAAAGCATTCTGAAGGGATTTTCTGAAGATTTGGCGACACTGGTGGTGATATCAAGCATGTTTTCATCTTGGAAATGACACATATAAAACTGATTGTTGGAGTCAAGGCCTTGCAGAGATCTAGCCTGCCAGGTATTTATTATATGAGAAAAGAAAACTCACCTCTGCAGCTATGTTCCTAAACAAACCATGGGTGCATTTTTCAAGCTACACTTGAAAACTTTAGCGCTCAACTTTGAGACAGCTCTCTGAGACAGCTACTGGTTGTGACTACCTTCTACACCATAGTTCAACCAACTTGGTTATTGATGTTCTTGTGCAACTTAAACTCAAGGAACCTCGAATATTTTATGTACAATAAATAAGATAGACATGAATAAAAGTACACAACAACCGACAGCCGTGCATTGAGCCAAAGCATATGTTGTGTTACTGACACTGTTTGAAACCAGGGGTAATTAAACCTGATGTCGTCCTATGTCATTACTATAAATACTGAAAAAAAAGAAGAAATCTAGAGGAGGGAGAGGGGGACCTTGATGATAATGAGGCTGATGCCAACGCCTGATGTCCACCCACATCCAGACAGCTGGCATGCTGCAGGCACAGCCGTTTGTCCGAACCTTTTCAATACACTGTTTACACATTATCATTCTCTTTGCATTGGAGAGTGTTTGTTATTTGAAAATGAAATATCTATAATAGAATACACAGGAGATGTACTATGTTATGTTCATTAACAATGTAGTTGTAATTGTTTTATTTTTTTTTACAATCTTTAAATCCTATTATCTGTTGTCCTGTCCATAAAACAAATGGTGTTAGGACATCATCCAGTTGTTAGATTTTGTTGCACAGACAAATTAATTTAAACCTCAGAATCATTTTCAATCAGAAGTGTTTCAATAATTAATGACATACAGTCTTCTAACTACAGCAATAGAGCATGGTTTCAACCACACGAGTTTATGACACGGGTTAGGAATGTTTGAACTACAGTTTTCAGAAACATTTTTGACAACTAATGTTTTTCAAAAGCACACTAAACAAAACCTAGGCATTGTTTCTTTTGGTAAAAGGTGACAATGAGCTTATGGAAGAAATATCTTTCCCAAAAATGTACCGACAATCATTTACTGGCTAATCATCCATTTAGCCACTAGCACATCTATTCTACATTGAACATGATATTTCCTGTGTGAACACAGCTGGAAATGGCGATCCCTGCTAGGATAAATGGAAACTGATTTTTAAAACATATTGTATAACTCTAATAGATTGAATGACTACGAAAACATCACTGGTAAAAAGCATGGGAATTATATATCATGTAAATCTCTGAGGATAAGTGCAGCATTGTCTTTTCCCTTTCAAGAAAGATCTCTGTTATCAAACTAATGCTAAGATTTCCTATAGCTGTCATTTTATTGGAGGAACTTCAGTCTCCCACTCACTAATATTCCAACTTTAATTAAGTCTCTGGTGAGTTCCTTGGAAGAATCTCAAGTGCTCAAATCCAAACAGATGGCACTCTATTTATTGCACACCTTATGCCACAGGTATTAGCTTTCCCCCCCGAAAACACTACCCAAGATAAGACTCTCCTTTATGTACTCTCCTGGGCCTGCACGATTCAAAATTTTTGCCAAACAATACAGAAAAAGTTTGTTTTAATTAGATCTAAAAATACAATATCGAATAAATCACATGGCAGACAGACAATCCCAGGGCAGGCTATTTAAAGATGCACCACAGAGAATGTGAGTCAGTGTGGATGAATGAGTTTAAAATACAGTGGGTAGCCCTGTTTCAGTCATCAATCCACGGGCCTGCATGTGGCCTGATTCGAACGGCAGAGCCTCACAAAGTGGAAGCCCTCATGCAGCAAACAAGGGAATCGTATCTGACTGTACACATTCATCTCGACTAATGGCATGGTGATGCATCCAGAGGGATACACAAGCTCATGTTCTTTGTTCCAGATCATTTGACTCCTTCTCACTTCCACTCGGCCCTGTCACAAGTGGAAATGTGAGTGATCTGTTTAATCTCATCAAATATGATTAGGCAAAACACATCTCAAGATAATATCCTACAGCCCTCTGATTCCGCAGCAATACAAATGATGCGTAAATGTTGCAGCTCTAAGTCAAAAGGGTCTATAGAACGCTCAGCTGCGCTCCACCTTAATTAGCTTTACTTGAAATGTGCTGTTTGAACATATATAAAAGTAAGAAAGCATTAAGATAATCTAGCTGTGGCTATTTTGCCAAATCCATGATGTTCAACGAGTGTACCTGCAATGCTAGTTGGGACCATCATGAGATTTATTCTGCAATGACTCTTTTCAAAGGTAGCACCATGGTGTAAACATGGCATTATTATTCTGCCAAATACTCCATTAGAATGAGCTGTCAATCAAAGACAAAACTATTTACACAAACAATGCAACCCTGGGCTACTCAGGGTACGATAACAGACTCCCGACACAAAGCTCTGAAAATGAAAAGAAGGATATTGAAAAATTGTGAATTTCATCTTCCACTGTCTGCTCTTTGCACCTCATCTTTGGGTGCAGAACAATGATTACAAGTAAACTCTTCCAAAATATTTGTGCAATATGAAAGATGACAGAATATTAATAATATAATTAATAATATATATATATATATATAATAATAAAATTAAAAGTACATAGTTGGATAGATTCTTTCCAGTTGGGAATGTAATGATTATTGTTACCGATAAATACAATACTGACTCAAGGTTTGGAGGAATCATTGGGTTACTACACAGTGTCACTGATACCTATTAAATCTGGAATTAAAAACATGATCCAGAGGACAAACATTTCTTCATCACTTCTGATGAGCATACTGCGTTTGGCTTGCAATCCCAATCCATGTTTGAAATCCTTTTATCCTTTTAGTGCCTCAGCAAATCACCCAGTGAATTACACAAGGCAATTTACATGCTTGGATAGTGGAATTACTGTTATTTCTGCATAAAATGTTGTACTATTAATCCAAAAGAAGGACCACTATTTATCTCAGGGTTGGGGGGTCTTGCGTTGGCTCCTCCAGTTGTCACTAATCTACAGCAGAACTGTGGGATAAAACTGAAAACAGTCTGGTCCAGGTTTTGTGGTTGAGACTAGAAAAAAGGCAAATGAAGTACCACACCCAGGCTTAATATTTAATTGTAACAGACTGGAAATACAAGTGCAAGGACTATTAGATCAAGAATTAATGTTCAACATGGCTAAATCAGAATTGTGCTGCAGACCTAATATGTTTAAGTTACTGTTTTTCTTTTTTTTTTTTAAGATATCAAGTCGTCCCTGAAGGATTTTGTCAGAGATTTCTGTTCTGCTATGATAAGAGCTTATTGTGAGCTGGAGGACTGATATGGACCCTGCCTACAGGGTATAGTGGGGATCAGTTTCTTCAGTTTAGTAAGATTTACAAGGCCTCCTCAGAGGTCATGCTGTGATTGTTACATTGCCCAGAGTATGGTTCTCACATTTCAAGGGTAAAGACAAAATCCATTTTCCTATTCACTATTTACGATTGCACATGCATGTTTCCCCCACTCTATATCCAATTACTAAATTATGATGGATTTCTAGCATTATTTTCTGCCAGGCATTATTCAAGACAGTCTATCTCAATTTACATAGCTTAACGAAGCACTGAGCTTTTAATAACGCGAAGGAGCGTGATAGTGGGAGCTGATGTTTATTTGAACTGGCTGGGCTTTTGGTGGTAATGATTATGAAGTGAGCATTGGGAACCGTCTCTGTGAGAGGAGAGGGGGAGCGAAGCAGGCAGATGGCTGGCCGGACAGTGTGTTGATAATGGCAACATTAGTCTGGGAAGCAACATTATGCTCAAGGTCAATGGGAGCTGAAGAATGGAGGATCATAATGGTCGTGTGCTGGAACGAGATCTCTCTTAAGGATGTCGAGATATTTAATATGAGCTCAGTAAGCTGCACAAGGCTATTATAGTCATCCTCAAATTTCAAAAAGTTCATCTGTGTCACTGAGGCAGTGATAATGGATCATAAAAGGGTCTTTCTTTTTTATTTTAAATTGGTAGGGTTTACTATACGTGTAGTATCCAGATTACTAATACATGTAAGATATAATCAACATTTGCTTTAATCAAATGTTTAGTTTTTATAATGCTCATCTCCAGACCATTGCACTTCATGTTCATACATATAGCCCTGTGGGTATGACACGCATTTGAACTCCATATTCTTGGAATACTTGCATTTTGAATCTTCCCATATGTCCCTCATATATTCACGGTATTTTAATAAGCACACTTCTATTTGATTTTGTATATACTTTTTTGCATACTAATCCTCATCTGTAGCAAATAGTTATCCTGCAGTAATCCTTATTTACATTAATTAAGACATGAATTATAGCAATACCTGTACCAATCTATCCGTGATCCATGCTCCTCCATATTATCCTTTAACAAGAGCAACATTTTCATATGTTGGCTTTGTCTATTTTACTGCTTCACTCTTTTTTCTACATGTTTTCTTCTTATTTTGTTAGTACATTTATTCCATTTGTCTTTCATTCCTGTTTTTCATGCTATTACTATTTGCTTTTTTTAATGATCTAAATTTATTATTTCCCCACAGGGATCAATAAAGTTTAATCTTAAGTGTTATCATTTCACCTCCAATTAAAGCAATCAACTGCATCCTAATATCCTTGACCATAATGGCAAATCCCAAAGTAGTTTCCCTGCCTACTTCCTCTCTCAAGTTTGTTAAAACAAGGGCAACAGCAGCCTGCTGTGTGATATCTACAGGTAGTTTCATGAAGCCACTTCATGCAAATCGAACTCGTCTCCATTGTGACGGGAAGGAACTCGGGGAGACTCAAATCTTCCTTTTGTCACCGTGTATTAATGTTCAAATCATGAGCCGAGCTGAGAGCCTCGGGCAATATCCTGAGGAGCTTCATGGTTTTTTAATCCTTCAACACTTTGCATATAATATTAATACTAAAGGCTGTGTAATACTCAACATTTGCATGGAATAACAATTACAGAGAAGTTTTTGGTCATAGCGCTGTCCATCAACATATGCTCCCTTTTATATAACTGTAGAGATGCAGACTCATATTGTGACTGTGGGTAATAGCGCTGTAATTCATGAGCAAAAAGCATTACTCTTGAGTGCATATCAAAGTATAAACCTAGTCACAACAAAAGGACAGTTTTCAAGTTGTTCATATTTTAATCCGCACTTTGTCTCTCTTTTTTCTTTTTTTACAGTGGCATAGTTGAAAAATGAATATTCAATGCTGAGAAAAAAAGCAAACCTCACACATCCCCCATAAAAAGCAAATTAATTACAGCGATTAAAACTTTGTACAAAATGAGTTATTTATAGCAATATACTGAACTAACAAAATAACAGGTATGAGCATTGGCAATGTGGTTCAATGTCTTTGATACAGTGACAATATACAGTGAGGGCATGTCTGATTCACCAATGCCTCAACATGTCATTAGTACTGTTTGCAGCAAACTCAAAGGCCATAACGGTGATCCTTGTATTGTTTTTGTTTTTTTATGATAAGTTACAGAATTAAAAAATGGAAAAGTTAATGTCAGACAACTACTTTAGTAATAACAGCAATAATATCAATCAATATAGTATAATAAATGTCAATCAATCATAATAATAAATACATATACAGTATTTTTTTTTCTTTTTACATTTTAAGCAATTCATTAGAATCCCTGTTTGAAAAAATCTTCAAAAATATGAAAAGAATCTCATCAAAGTGATGGGGACTGATAAGACCTGAAATTAAGAGCTATAACCATTGTATTATCTTTTACTAAATTTGAATACTTACACATTATTTACATGCCACCTGGCAAAACAACCCTTTTGTTAGATAAATGGGAGAAAAAAAGAAGACCTGGACGTGGAATACTTTAAATACTGTATATGCTAATATACAAATTGTAATGTCAGGGATCCCAAGATTCAACAATATTGTTCACCAATATTCACGTTAGCAAAGTATTTTACAGCAATATCCACACATTGAGCATAGTTGTTCAATAAAATTCAACATAAATAATGAACCCCTACAAGGTTCCACTCATTCAGTTTGGATCTTACATTAAATCGCCAACCAAAATTAAAGTTCCTCATCCATGACGATAACTGCAAGTGTACTGAAATCTTCATCACCTGTCTGACACCATCTCTCCATCTAGACTCATATTGAATCCTGAGACAAGAAACAGTTGATGGGTTTTCCCTCTGTGTTAGTCCTCAGACTTTGTGCTTTAATTTTCTAACTTGTTCTCTGTTGGTACAAATCAACAGCTTGAGCAGAAACTGAAAGTAAATCAATGCAGAAATATACAGACAGTGCTAAGAGGGAGTTGAATTCATCTAGAGACAACCACATAGATTGTGCTCTTTGTTTTGTCAAAGTATCTGTTTAGTTTTATGTTTTTTTGACTGTATGCAGTATGGCTGTGGTCGGGTAAGCTTGATGCAACATCCAAAACCAGTTTAATCCTGTTAATGTTTGATAAATTGATGTGAATGTTTTTAACCTATTCTGCTCTTAAAGCAAAACATTTGACTTGAAGTTCAGTTAAAACGCATTTCTTGTTGATTCTGAATTTCAAAAGTTCTGCAAAAAGTTGTCTAACAGGTAGAGTAAGTAAAAAAAAGAGAGAGAGGAGAGAAAAAAGGTTAATGCAGCGATGAAAGAAATGCAGAAGATATACAGCATTTAGGCACCGTAAAACTGAAATGGAAATAATCCAATCGTACATGGTTTACATTGATTACAAAAGGAGAAGGCTATATTGTCAGCAAATGCTTTGAGAACAAGTGTAATTCAAGCATGAGCTTTCTGGAGAAGACAGAATAATAATAAAGTAAAGTAAAACAGATCATGTAGTGACGCTGAGGCAGCATAAAATTGCATGTCTGCATGTCAAACTTTGTCGTGAAACGAAGGAAAAGAGTAACAGAAGTCTAAATGAAGTACTCTTTCTTTTCCTCTGCATGCACATGGTTCCCCTCTGCATTGATGATGGCTGTGTCTGCGTCGGGGGCATCCTCAGCTCCTTTGGCCTCGTGTGTTAGATACGTCCCTGTAGACATACAGAGCCATACAGCAAGTTATCAATATGCTGAAAAGCACTACACATATAGGCCTAATTGCTCCAAGCAAGAAAAAATGTTCATCAAGGGAGCTCAAGTGACCTCTTTTACCTTTATGTCTGGCCAGATATCGTCCAAGAACTATTATCAGACACAAGGTGATGAATACCACGACTGCAACAACACCGCCAATTAAAGCGTGGTCAGGTCCATGTTGTCCTAAAGCATTAGGATCTGAAACAAGACGGAGACAGAGAGAAATGAAGGGAAAAGACAGACAAAATCAACACCTGCAAGATGTTTTGCTGCCGTCGAATGCAGGTGTAGACATTTATTTTTTACTCCTGCAAGTATCATGAGGAAATCCAGATGTGGCTTTAACACTTAAACACACAAGAACAAAGCACAAGAGTCCCAAATGAGCTTCTGTCAAATTTAGAGCAACTTGACAGCACTGCTTTGAATTGCTTGGATTGAGGTATAAAAGATATAATCATAGGAAATACCACAAATCTCTGCACGATTTAAAAAATGTTGCATTAGCAACAACATGCTGGAAGAAAACTGAAGTTTTAGGGGGGGGGGGGGGGGGTCGCCCAAAACATCGCTTTTGTGTGTTGCCCTTACCCGTTGCCATATTCTGAGGCTGAGGATCAGGCTTTTTAAATAAGTGTTATTTAACATGGGGCGTCCTCCGGGCAAAGAGTGAGCTGAAGGTTTCCCAGGCAGGAGCATGTTTTTGTGTCAGTCCTGTAATAAACTGTAAGTGGACGTGTCTCTACTGTGCACCTTGTGTGCTCTCATTATCTCAAGCTGATGAATGGCTATGGCTTGTGCTCAGTTTTGCAAAGTGACCCTGGAAAATGACGGCGGGGATGTTCCCTACAAACCTCGTTATACTCCCTTTGTTAACGGAAGGCAACCCTTATTTTCAGCAACCCACTGAGCGATGTTAAAAATAAAAAGAGATGGCATTGTGAAACATGCAGTTTATTTAACTCCATGCAGGATAGAACCACCACGATTGTTTTATCAGGGACTCACAAGCAGGCACTTCAGACTTTGAAGCAATAACTGTTTTGGTACAACAGTTGAATTAACTCAATTTTGGTTGGATGTTGATGATATCATGATCTGTACGGGTGACTCCACTGTCAACAAGGGGCATAAGCAATTTTCATATCACACTCTGCTGGTGCACGCTGCTCACAGGAATGAGACAAGCTGAACTGCTTCTGCTGCACTGCAGCTAAGCGTGGCATCTCAACACATCTTAATACTCACGCGTTCCCCTTAAAGTGTGACAAAATGAGCATTTATACTTGTCCAACCTGATTTCTGAGCTTTAATGCAGACGTAAGTACACTGATTATTCATATGTCAATCCCGGAACAAACTACAGAGGTGCAACATTTAAAATCGAGATGGTTGCAAAAGATTAGAACTTTCTCAAAACACTTAAGATGTCACTTAAAAAAACTACACACACTGTAACAAAAGGAAAACTACAATAATATCAGCAGCACGCAGGAACTTCAATGACTCAATTTGCCATATTTTGTCTGATCTGGTGTTTAGGTATATGAAGACAACATGAAATGTGAATATTGTTTCTATCCTATTTCTATCCTGTCTGCAAATACACCACCCCAAGTATTTAAAATATATATTTTAAAACCTATTAAATATATACTGTATATACATATACTGTAAACATCGTGAATATATCTCACAAATAAATACCATATAAAGCTAAACTGCTGCAACCACAAGTTATGTAAATAGATTAAATCATGAACGTATCTAGAAAAATATGGTAAACAGGCGTTTTTTTTTATGTGATCAGAAAAGTGAAAGATAAAGAGTTCTCAGAAAGAGTTTTGGACTTTCCCTTCCATTCACGTGCAATCACATGATCTGAAATTTACACACTGGCATGGGTACAACCTGCTGCCCAGCTCTACTCAGATAGAGCCGTCTATTTCATTGTGCAAAGACAAAGCAAACCAGAAACATATTGTGTGATAACTTATGCAGCCTGTGACATGGCTGGAGAGAAAGCGGCTGGCGTCAGCAGAGTGAGCGTCCATGCATGGTGATGGTTTGGCTCATGCTGTGTGGAGGCTGTGATGTGTCCTGACCCAGATCCAGTTCCAGCATCACACACTGTAAATCTGGCTTGCAATGATCGTCTAGTGGGATATTTACCTGTTGTAGGCCCTGGAAAGTCTTTGGCTGTTGCCATGGTTGCAGACAGTGACAGCAGTAAGGGAAGACGAGGGGGACAACACGGTGATAAAAAAAGGTGACCACAAAGTTCGTAGGAAACATGAGAAATTAGCATGGTCTGTTTTTCTGAGTTTTTACTTTGACAGTGTGCACAAGTGACGGAAAGTGAAGCTTGCTGTCACAGCCAAATGCATGTGTAACTGGAGTTACTGGAAACGGTCACTGGGAGAGCAGCACAAGATACATCGACAAGGACAAGCTGAAGAACAAAGACGTACAAACTGAGATTTTGCCATGTAATTGGCTATGTACTGTATATCCATAATGCGTCAGTTCAACGAAATTTACAAATATACATATTTTCATAAAAAAAAAAAAAAGTTTGTTTAATGCTTTGAGCATTTCACACAAACTTCCATTCACCACCATTGTTTTAAGGTGGAAGCATAGATCTTTGAAACAAATATCTCAAAACCTGGGCAAATAAAAATCTAAACTAAAGCATACCTACAACACAAGAGGTAAATGATCCGGTATCAAGCAACATGTTAATAGCAAGCACCTGAGTATTCAACAACAAGTATCAGGTAGTCGAAGATGAAGGATACGTAGCCAAACGGCATAGGAGCTAGTAAAAGTTAAGTGACAGCTTTTAGAAGCCACACCCTTACAGTTTAAAGGTACACTGTGTTTTTTATTTATTATTTATTTACCACTATAAGTTCTATGGAGCATTGTTTTTATGATGGGACCCTTGTATTGTTTGTATATTGAATGCATACACTTGCATGAGGTCAACGTGATACACATTGTGGCCTCAGTTTCAAGCTATTCCGCTGAATGACAGTTGCGCTTGCAGAGCAGTGAGTAAGACTGCAAGCTAGTAGACATGGATCTAAACAATACACATATTCAAATCAAATATCACTACAGAAACAGCTTTTGAAGTATTCTATGAGGAAGGAAAAACATTCAATGTGTTTGCTAGACCTCAAGGATAAAGTGTTTTGGTGAGAAACACTGAATATTAACATAACTTTTGTTTATTTACAGGAAAACTCCAAAGGGCACCTTTAAGGTTCATGTCGATTATCAAGATGAAGCACAACCCAAATCTAAAGTAACCTTTGTATTTTCTCCATCACAACACCAGAGCTATTTCAACTGTTAAGGCAATTAGCATGTTTTACCTGCAGAGTGCTCTTGTGTCTCAACGTGGAAACGTCATACACAAACACTACAACACGAATTCCATCAGGAGAGATGAACTAAAGTAAACACATGAGGCATGTGATTTTGGTAAACATCATTCAAACGTAATTGCATGTGTTCTTATTGTTTGGTTGTGATGGTAGAAATCATTCAGCCTAAGAACAAGTATAAACACTCATGTTTTCTATTTTCTGCTTCTGCGAAGATGGAAATTTGTGATGTGGTTTGCAAACAGTGACTACCTGCTGTGGTAGCGTACTCTTACAATGTCTGCATATTGTCAGCTACCAATAATAATAACTAATCAGAAACAGTTATAAAAATGCTGGTGAGATAATAGTGCTGTGTATAAAAAATAAAGCAGAAAGGAAAAAGAAAAAAATAGACCAAGTATTGAATTCATCCAGTAAAACAATGCTATTTTCTAGCTCACAGCCCGGTTGTTACCTCATCAATCATCAACTGTGTGTTCAGTGTCATGTTTGTGAGTGCATGGAGCATTGAGGCGGGGCCATGGAGGGGGAGCAAGCGTACCTGTGAACGCAGCTGTGACTGCCTATGCCTGATGTGGGAATGTCGGCATTAGCATACTGGAAGAATAGAGACTAGAGAGGGAGGCAGGCGAGTTGAAGATGGAGGCAGTAAGGGGATGACGGCTACTAAATGAAAATAGGAAAAGAGGGGGAGCAAAAACAAACCTCTCCATAGGGAACAGGCTCGACATGAGAAAACTTACAGCACAAATAAACAGCACAAATCAATTACTGCATGTGGCTAGTGCAGTGGTTTAATTCTGGTCTACCACTGCAGTGAATACAGGCAAATTAAAGTAAGAAGGAAATTCTTTCAGCAATATCTTAGGGGAAAAGGATGAGTCACAAAGGAAGGACTCATATTACTCACATCTATTACATTTTCAAGCAATTGATGATTGGCAGGTAAATGGGCCACACACGGAGCATGTAAAACTCATCATGTGTCATGCTTGTTGAGGTACAAATGTATAATGAATGTGAGGGTAAAGGGGTGAAAAGCTGGGCTGCAGCTTCACAACAAGATGTAGTTATTTCTCAACTGTATTTAACCAAACTGTTAAACAGTTATCACCTCTGTAACAGTCATTTTCATATATGGTGTTTCCTTGCTTTATTTAATACAGCGTACTAAGGAGCATAATTGCAGACAGCGATAAATTACGGCGGAGCAATGACATTTATTGCTTTTCAGCTCTCCTGTCATTAGCAAATTAGGCCTCGAGGCTGAGATGATCCGAAGAGACCCGATAAGTATTCAGCCAGACTCGATGTAGCTCTGAAGAATGACTGTCATCATCGGTGGAAATGAGCCCATCTCGCACATCCTTTACCTGCTCGACTCAATTTTTCATCCTTCCCACTAACCAGGATCTTTGTATTTAATGTGAGAGGGCTGCCAAGGGTTATAAATTTTACTATTTTCTCAGTTAATCCGCCAAAAAATGAGAACCAGCTCCCTGGCACACACACACATAGCCTATAACTCTAAAACCCCAGGTTAATTCAGCACATTTGAATGTTTTTCTTTCATTTAAATGAGAGGATTGAAACTTTGGTCCAGCACATGGTTCCCAGATATGACATGATGATATGGACTAGCCTGACATCGCTGCCTACTCCTCAATGAGCATTCTGAAAGAAGAAACTGAGATAACAAAAGCTGAAAGGATGATTGTGTCATCCTCCTTTACCCAATCAAGGGCTTTCTCTCCCCAAAAGCCTCTGCCTTTAAAATTGAACAAAGAAGCTGCTGTGCATCCACTAACGGCCTGTGAGCTTAAATAAGTCCAGCATCTGAGCTGTGATAAGTCGCTCCCAAACAAACTGTGGGACTCTCTAATTGGCAAAAAAAGGAACAAATAAATCCATGTCGAATTTAAATATTCTGTCCGTGTTTTTGTATTTTGCTTGGCTGTATTTGATAAACGTGTGTGCTGCAGAGGCCTTAATGATCCGTTTCCAGCACCATGCTGTCTTTATTCTCTCAGCTGCTCCACTGTCTCTGGATTAATTTATCTCTCCTCCAGGCGGTACTCGTGGGCTAAATTCTCTTTTTTAGGAAGGGTCCAAATGCTAAACCTGTGCAGCAATATGTACAGTACAGTAAACTGGGCTATCCACAATGCTAAGGCAAGCGTTAGAAAGGAAATCTTGAGGATGGTCTGCAACCTGGTGACCTGCAGGACTACAGATCACTTGGTTGCATCATCAGTGCTGGTACTAAAATGCCATTAGCCTTGATTGTATATATTTCAACCACAAAATTACACATATTTAATAACAAAATTAACTTACTTTCACATTTTTTACCAGTTATTGGAGGCCAGGTTTTTTATTTTATTTAAATGTAAAGTTTATTTTCAGTGCGTACACTGTTTTTAGTAGAGTTAGTTTTTAACTGTATCAAATGTTTAACTGACTATTTAGATATAATGTTGGTACTTGTGAGTTTTGTTATTGTCTTTAGTAGTTTTATTTGTTTATTTATTGTTTTTTTGGTTTTGTAGTTTTGTTTTTATTTTCTGTTGTTTGTTTCCTTTTGCCTTGGATTTTTAATTACATATTTGTTTTAGTAGTTTCTACCTTGGTAGTGACTAATGGGGATGTAAAAATAATAAATAATAATAATTGCAATCCTTATTACCACCTGCAGGAAATGCAATGTAGTGCTGTCAATGTATCAAGTTGCTAAACAAGATTTGCATTTCTTTCTCTGTTTTGGGCAGCCAATGGTTTCTATTCATTTCTATGCAGTACATAAAAATTTGCCAACTCTTTTAACAAGCTTTAGTTGTGTAATCCACCTCAGTGTGCATGAAGTCTGCTTTAATTATTGTCAGTGTGACTCACAGGATGTAGACTGTGTATAAAAGCCTGCCATTGGCCGCAAGTTTCACACGGCATTCTCCTCCCCTTCCGCTATCTGCGTGTTTCCTATTTGCAAAGGCACCGTTGCTGCATCCTGTGCTTAGTGCAGCCCAAGATGATTGTGATTGGTTTAAAGAAATACAAACAAGCCAGAGTGTTTTTCCCCTATACCAGAATGATAACGACCTTTCTCGAGCGCCAAAACAGCACTGTGGAGATAAATCTTGCTATTCGAGACTACAGTATTGGTGTGAGGTCCTGTAATGGAATCAATCCGCACTGCATGATCGTACAAGCATAATATAATACTGCCGTTTTTCCTGCATATTTTCAAACATGAATGGAAACAAATAGCTTCCTTAAAAAGGTAACAAAATCCTCCAAAAATCTAAAACGGTCATCACGTTTTACAAAATTATCAGCCAAGATGTCCACATGATTTGCAGTTTAGGAGCTAAACCTTGCAAACACAATGGCAGGGTCTTTTAAATGTTTGAAATCTAATTAAAACTAAGTTCACCTAAACTGAACTGACACAGGACTTTATATCCAAAACAATGATAAACATTACTCAGGGAATTTTTTCATTATTCCCAAGCAGATATTAGCTATACAGGCTTTCATTGCCGTGGGAAGCTGGAGTCTACGTCTGCTGATATTCATAAATAAATCACGAATGACTGTCTTGACTGACTACCAGTCATTATGATCGGCAGATTATCTGACAGAAACATTGTAAATCCAGGAGATGCTTCGTGATTCTATTGAAAAATATTTCATATTTAATGTAGTCATTATTGCTTTGTTATTATGCTTTTTAATTTAGAGGCCTTTTTAAAATAAAAATATGCACTGGCTGAATATCTAATCTGATAAGGCCTGAACACCAACCCTCTTTGAGTTAGCACAGACTGAGCTGCACTTGCAGAGACAGCCTTGCGTATGAAGCAACAGCAAAACTGATCATCTATAATGAGACTAACCATTACTGTACCCACCATATACAAACAGTATATATTCAGCAGTGCTGGTCCCCAGGTGGTTGCTGGCCTCGCAGCGGTACGTGCCATTGTCTGTTTTGTTTAGTGTGGTGATGGTTAGTTCCCTGCCCTCCACAATCATACGCTCGATGTCTGGCAGCTCTCCTCCATCTTTAGACCACAGCACCGGTTCAGGTCTGGGAACGAAAATACAGACAATATTTTATTTTCATCATGCTGCATATGACTAAACTAACTGACTAACAGACTAAATAAAATAAATATTCTTAAAAAAAGACATTCTGTAATCACATTTCAAGTCCAATTTCTGCCTATTTTCATGAAGGTAACTGCCATCAAATTAAGAAAATAAATGCCAACTTACATTGGGTTGCCTATGGACACACACTCCAATTTGAAGTATTGCCCTTCCTGTGGAATAATCAGTGAATGTGTGATCTCTAGATGGGGAGCATCTGCAAAGAAGGGACAAAACAAAAATTCCAATGGTATGACAGTACTGTGTGCTGGAGGCTTTAACTCTAACACTTTCAAAGTACCACAGTAGTTAGTTTTTTACCCATTGGGCAGCTCTTAGCTCTGGCCCATATCCCTGTTCTACTTTGGTACTAATCCCTTACCTGCAAACTAATCCTACACTAATCCTGAGCAAATGCAAAGCTAAACCTGCAGACATAAATGTAATCTCAATCCTTGTATTTCTTCTCAATGCTAATCTTACACCTAATCCAGCTTTGCAGGGTGTGTTTGACTGCACTCACAGTGGACCTCCAGGACCTCAGTTGTCATGTAAGGGTTCGACAGAGACGCATGCTCCACGCTGCAGGTGTAGGCAACACCATCATCCCGTCTGTCCACCTGGAACTGGAGGCTACTCCTCACTGTGAAGGATTTTCCTGTGGCATTCACTTCCTTAGTGCCTGCAGAGTTAGAAAATGAACACTTGTGGATTACTAATATTATTGGGGAACAGTTCTGGCTTTTGTGCAAGCCCTTCATGCAAAAAATTATTTTTTACAAAGAAGCAGAGGAAAAACAGAAATCAGCTTGTACGTTAACTAAAGCTTGTGAAACATGAAATTTTATTTCAAGATGTGGCTTTTCTGAAATAGACAGCTGCAGTATTGTTGTTGTTGCTGTTGTTTTTTTCCTCTGCATCTCCTTTGAGGGAGAGAATCCTTGGCCTTTGAAAGTCAAGTCAAAGTAGAGTGAATAGTGAGGGGAGAGCAGTGTGAGCATTGACTCGGTTGGTTGGGTGTGTTTGCTCCTCCAGGACCATCTCTCAAACATCCCAGTCAACACAAACAGACACACACTCCGGCAGTGCAGAGTGGATTTCCATAGTTGTAGTGACAACTTTCCTTTCTTTCCTCTCCTTTGTCTTAAGTTTCATGCCCAAACATTCACCCTTTTATACAACTTGAGAACTTGATATGTTTGTTTTGGCCTTGCCCTGCGATGTCATCTTCATTTAGAGATGCCTTTTAACTTATAATTGGAAGCCTTTCTTTGTAGTCTAAGGCTGCTCTCCTGTCAACACTTTGTGTGTTAACGTCACTTTTCTCTGGGAAGAGTTTTACAAGGCTACTGCTGCACCTGAACAAGGCGAAAAAGGACAAAGGCATTACTTGACGACGGCCTCAGAAAGACTTTTCACTGGAGCTTCTACTCTCCTCACCCCCTGAGATCCTCCCTACACTACATCCTCCCCCCTGCACCTCTTCCTCTCCCTGGACTTTCTGCCATCCAGTGCAAACAATCAATACATACGCATGTACTCACTCCACTCCTTCACTCACAAACACACACACGCAGCATACAAATTGTTCAATCCCTTGGTCTATTAAATACAAAAAGACCCTTGCAATCCAACCCCAGATCACCCATATCATCATCACTTTGGGCTGATCCGTACCATTTGTTCCACTCCACTGATTCTCTTTGATTTTGTTATGTGTGAGGGGATTCTTTTTTTATTTTTTTCATTGGACTTTCCATTTCAACCACTACTTTGACTGCTACTACTACTGCTACAACTGCTATTGCAACGTAAAGTCTTTTTCATGTTGCTATTGAGGTTGGAAGATTCAACTATAATTCTTCTTCTGTACATACCACAGTTATGTGATACTAATTAGTGATACTTTTTTATGACAAAATCCTGAATTATTCACTTGTATAGATAATGATTTTTTTCTAAAGCTTAGAAAAGAAGGCAAGATAAATTCTTTATAGGGTTCTCTTCTACTGTAAGTTGCATGTACTTAATTAGTCATTTATAAATGATGTTGTATACATGACTTGAAAATCTAATTATGTAAGTTATGCGAAATGCTTATTTTTTTGCATTTTTTGCAAAGTATGCACCTCATTTTGGATCTGATTTATATTACTTATTGATGTCTTGTATGCATGATGCAAAAAATGTTCTCATAGCAAGAAGAAAAGAGAAAAACACATTGCGCTTTTATCAATAAATGCATCACAAATTAGATTATTTTTTAGACCTAATTTCAAACATCTGAACAACAGGAAAGTCAGAGGCTTTGCATTTTGCCCTGAAGTACCAAGGGAGGATAGTAAGTATCTCTGTGGCGTCAAACACAAATCTCTCTAGCTTTTATTCTCATTCATCAAGTCGCCTGCAGCATCAGAGCTGCTGTAAAACAAGCTGTCAGTCGGTTTCAAGGCGGCTGCTAGCATCGCCAGAGAGCATGCAGAGGCAGTTTTCATATGAATGTGAATGTGCTCAGGTGCACCTGCTTTGAACTAGATCCCCAAAAGGCAAGCAGATCTACATTCAGGCAACTGGGGGCGCTCCTGTAATCACCACCTCTGCATCTGTTTTAACAAGGAGGAACCTCAGTGGCAAGATTCAATTTTCAAAAGATTGTGTAAGCCTATTATAGTTTAATAAGAGTAATATTAGGGTTGGTCGGGTGCAGTTTGAAATACTTACATTTTGGCTTCCCTTCAGATCTATTATTGTTTTATGTTCATTGGCTCAAGATGTCCTTAGCCTTGAGGAAATAAGTGTGTAACAATTTGAGCTTCTGGTTATTTCAAGACGGCATTAGAGGCATTCTCCAACAACACATTCATTCTTTACACTATTTCAGATTGTGCTTCTTTTAATGGCAGAACCTCCTGCTTGATCCTTGGTCCTGCTGACCAATAATTACATCCTCAAAAGTTGCAAATAGTCTCCCACACACTTTCTAACTTGCACATTTTATTAAAATGTTTTAATAATTTGCCTGATGAAGGTCGAGTACAGAAATGTTACACCGCTTGCAGGAGCCTATTTGAAACTTTTACTCAATTCTCGTCCCTCTCCTAAGCACCTGTCTCATGAAATACATGTGCAAAGTGTTTTTCTGCAATCGTTACAGCCTATGTTTTCTTCTTGCTTTCATTCTGTGACCTAATTTCTCAAGTAATTTGCTGTTAAAAGCCCTTTAAGCAAAAGCTTTTTGCCTCATTTTGCAGTTGTTAGGGTTTTTAATCCTTCACTGGAACTCGCTCATCCTTTATGAACAATCTTGCACATTTAGTATTTTGGTAGTTGGAGAGTAATGAGGCCTAACAGACATGTAACAACTACTCTGTTGGTAAACTTGTGTGTTCCAGTAAACATAGTGGATCAAGTAGCACAATGCTTAAACATGTTCACACATTAATATACAATACTATCCATGCTAACAGGTGGTTTTAATCCACTCATTGGCACTAATTGCATATGGTACGGTATTGTTCTATATTTATTAAGCCTTGATTACATGTTTGTAACATATTTTTTTGGATTTGATAATGCAGTTGTCACAGCTGTTTGAAATGGCTTCTCGGTTTATTTCCTGCAGGCTTTTATATTTCAGTGTTTACCTAAACTAAACATTAAAGTAGCTACAACAACAAAAACGGCAGAGGAAAAAAACGTTACAATGTGGAATTTGATACTGATAAAAATGTAATTAAATGAAAAGCTAATAAAAATAGTTCTGGCCTCGGAAAAACGACTACATCTACTTCTGACTGTGGATTGGTTGTAAACGTTGTGGCAAAGAAGATTTCTTCACAACACATGAATCTAATGTTTTATCATACTTTTATCATATGGACATATCTTTACTCTATTGTTCTATTCTCCCTGCTCACAAGTGGGCTGAGTAGTGTAGCCAGGGAACACTGTTTTAAGCAAATGGTCTCTAACTGTTGTTGTCATTTTAGATCACAGTTAACATTATTACAAATGGCTGAAAATGTGAAATCACCAAATAATAAAATCAGAGCACAGATGTGTATTGAGCTGAGGTCCCTGTTAAAAGCAGATGATGCTGGAGTGCTGTATTGCTGTTATGAAGATCACGTCCCAGTGTATCTGGGAATAGCAATGTGATGTCTGTACTTTGAGAATGAATTGAAAGGAACAATTTAAAAAGGCCCAAATATATTCATACGCGCTCATTTAGCCAGTTTAATTTTAAAGTGGTAAACAGATGCAGAGCAAAATTGAGTGTACACTGTCTAAAACAGATCAAAACCACCATCTAAGGCAATAAATGTGAGTAAACACTTTGTGGTTCTAGAGCATATGGTGGTATATTCGTGTAATGTGGCTCATTTGTGAAATTCTCAAATATTCTCCAGAATATTACCTCTCTATCTTAAAACTTAGAGAGTGGGTAAACAAATGAGCTCTAGAAAACATGAGCTAGGGAGTTATGTTTTTAGAGTTCAGGGTCAACAGATGTTAGACTTATAATTGACAGAATGTTACGGTTTAACTGTGTGTAAATATGTGCAGCAGCACGTAGATCAACCCTACTGCTAATGGCTGGAGGTATTAAATGACACGTCATTCTTGCTGACATGACAGTAGTAGCACCACACTGAGCTCCTATATGAATGAGGCACTTGATCTAATTTTGGATCTTGATGAGGATGAGAATATCCAATCTGAAGAAGTGAAGTAAAAGATGGTAATCCTCTCAGAAATAGAGAACAAAAACAAACTGACAGTCAACTAATTCTGTAAAGTGAACAGATGAAGAGGAACCTGCTACCTGTTACATTCTGGTCCAACACTATCACAGTGCATACACTTGTAGCTATAGGAGAAAGAAAAGGCAGAGGCCCATTATTCGACAATTAAAGTGGAGATTTATCAAGTTAAAAGGGGCTGTTCATGTTGTAATGTTGTGTATTCATTAATCATCTCAACAGTCAAAAATATGTAAATTATAAACTTTAGCGTTGTGTTTTTGTTAGAATCGTGTCTGAACTATGGCATATACCAGTTCCCCTGGTAGTTAAATAGGCAAATAGTTGAGAGTTGTGCTATCTAATTAAAACACAGTAGTTACGCTTGGAAAATGAGACTGTTTGAACAATAAATTCCATATTGGTGTATAGAGCTTGTTATATTCAGTAGAAATAAAGTTGCTTCAATGATATAAAGCAAGGTAGTATAATATCATGCTGTCAGTTTGGTATGGTGACACAAAGACTTCAGACACAACATGAAGGCCCGAAGTTGTCTGATGACATGATGCACTCATATGCATATGAACATATTTACCACAGCTCCCGCTCTTCGCATGGTTTGTAATGTATGGGAAACACTGTGATCATCGTTAGATTAGAGAAGCATGTAGTGCAAACATGAATCAGCTGGACCAATTTGATTTGTTGGTTGTAAACATGTCTGCACACGTTTTTTACACTGATTGATGAAAGTTGCTGTTTACAGCAACTGTTGGACAAATAAAAGTTGCAACAAAGTCAACATGTTGAGGATACTTGATGTGAGCAATCAGCAAAAACAAGGGGGCAAAGGAAAAGTCAAATTTTGGAATATAATTGATCTTTGTTCTGCTTAATCTTAGTGAACAGCATGGGAGCCCAATTTGAAATGAAGGAGCACACATAATTGACAGCAAAATAATTATGATAATAATATTAATAATAATAACAATTATGATAATGACAATAACAATAATAATTATTTATTTATTGTCAAGATTCAAATGTCTTGATATCTTGCCTAAGTGAATATTAAATGAGTCCCCATGTTGGAGCTGTTGTGTATTTGAATGTGCTTTTGTGTCACTGTGAAAGGAATATATAGGCCACTTTATGTATGCAAAGAGAGTGACAGTGGGTGGATTTCTTTCCTCAATAGATTATCATTTGAAGCATAGCTGTCATTCAGCGACACAAGTAATTTGTATGGCTCTATACTCTGCAAACAAATGATTTGACACGGGATGACAGTTGCATTTTGAGGTTTGTAATGCTGTGTGCTTCTAATATAAATTGTTGAAAAACAAATCATCAGAGCATGAAATAAATATGACATGTTTTTGCCATTACACCTGCTGTCATCTTGGAGCTTTGTAGGCTGGTCCCCCAGTGGGGATA
This sequence comes from Bovichtus variegatus, assembly GCA_943593645.1. Lineage (NCBI taxonomy): Eukaryota > Metazoa > Chordata > Actinopteri > Perciformes > Bovichtidae > Bovichtus > Bovichtus variegatus. The sequence goes on along the minus strand of CALSCE010009465.1, from coordinate 6,442,105 downwards.
GATTTGACTGACAGCAGACACTGGCGGCAATGATCTACCACAGAAGAACCAATGGCAAAACATGCTGCTCCCAGCACATACTCGCTAAAGAAAGCTTTAAAGCAACACCTACAAAAGACTTGGATCCGGGGCACTGATTGACATTCCTCCTCTTTGACACTTTGACATGGAAATGAAGTTTTTAAGTCAAACCCTCCAGTCTCTGCTTTGTTCTTTATCTCTCTTTGACTTGGAGATGCATCATACCGGGTCTGTTTGCCCAAGCGGCTTAATAAACCTCTCCGTAGGCAGGTAAAACTAATAAAAGCACATTTGTATACCAGACACCAGTTTTGGGCAGATTTAGGGAACAGGAAGTTTTTACTAGATATGCAATTCACACATGACACATCAAATATAAATGTTGGGAGTCTTTTGTATTAATTTTCCTTTATACATTTCTGTGATGCCTGCTGACCTGGGAACGGGATGAAGGTATTACATTTTTTATCTACAAAAACACGGGAGTTGGAGCCATGATTAAATTTGAGGCACCCCTTAAACTCTGCTCAGTTCCGTTTTTGCATTTCTTTTTACGCGCATATGTTTACATTATATACTATATTTTAAGATCATCTCAGTGCCTCTTGAGATGGACAGCAAGTCTGGTTGTGATGCTGTGAGCGAGCTATCCACTGGCCTTTCAGGAATCTACGTGCATGTCATTTCAACAAGAAAACTTCATATCCCGGACCCTCTCCCATCAGTCATCATGCCATGTTGGGCAGACACAGACAGAACCACCAAGAAAAAGCTCTCTGGTGCAAATCTTCAATAAAGAGCAACTGTCACACCGAGTCTCTGCAGCAGGCTGTTACATTAAAGAGCTCCACACAGCTTACCTCTGCCATCAAATTGAGGAAAAACATTTCATTCCTATTTCTTTTTTTTTTTTTTTTTATGTTTTTGTCTTTTCGTGCATTTTTAAAGAAGAAATAAGACGGTAATAAAATCTATAAAAATACAAAGTGCAGAGCTTCAGACAGTTTGGAAAGAGGTATACAAGGAAGTGAGAGCTTGTAAGGCACACTGTGTGAAACCAGAGAAAACCTCTGCTGCATGGTTTAGTGTGATCAGCACACATTACACTGCTCCATCTGCTGCCTAATGCATTGTCTCTGTCACTGTTTATTCCTGTCTGGGTGAAGCCAGTTATGTGGCCCTTCTGAGTTTTCATTCTAGTGCGTTCTTGTATCCTCCTTGACTCGTTCGACTAATGTAATTGCTGCTGTTTGTAAAAATAATAAAGCACCTTAGAGCCAATGCCCAGCGAGATCAACTCATCACATAAACAGCGCCAAGGTAGGTCGTACAGAGAATTCAAAACTGTGGGATAAATTAACACCTCTGTGTCTTTTTAGGTGAACACAAACATGAAACAGTCTCCAACTGTAAAATGCAATTATTCTCCTTATGCCTCTCTCACAACAGTGGAAGGAACGTGATTACTCACCATGGCATACTTGAGTCAATTACCTAATCTACAGACAACTAATCAACACAATTATGACAATAAATCAATTTATAAGTCAGAGCAAAATGTAAAATCTCTATACAACTTCTGAAATGTGAGGATTTGCAGCTTCTGTGTTCTATATCATTGTAAATTGAAAAGAAGCAAACCTTTTTTGTTTTTGATGATCACTTTTAGTATTGCTTGATTTATTTTTGGTTTATATTTATCAACCAGCTGAGTACATCATTACTTCATTGCCAGGAACAGTGAAAACAGAATGCTGTGCAGAAGTTTTTGTTGATTTCACTTAACTTTATAATTAGAATCAATAAGAGGCACTCCTATATGTCTTAACCTTGGTCAGGTAGTGAAATGTGGACGGCTCTGCCACAGTCCAGCAACATTTGGAAGGCTTCCAATGACAGCAGCAACGCTGGCTGTGAGCCAGGTGAATCATGGCTGCGCGAAACCCTGGCCAGCGGAACAATGAATGAATATGCACACAAAGGAATGCAGGCAGCTGAATGACTTGACAGTAATGATGTCTCCAAGAGTGTACAAGTGGTAACAGAGAATACAATGCTCTGTGAAATCCACACCACGTGCCTACCTTGGACCTCCTTGTCATTTCGGAACCACCGGATATTGGCAGCTGGTTTGCTGCCTGGTGTGGTGCACGTAAGGGTGATTATGTCCCCCTCCATGGCAGGCTTGGTGAATCCTGTAATCTCTGGTCTTCCTGGCACTCCTGTGGTGCATGGAAATATAAATATAAAGAACACACTGAATACATGGATGAGGCTGTGTTTCTCTGACAATAAAAAAAAAATGAAATGATGGAGAATATTTCACCCAGATATTCATGCTTCCTTCTCTAAGAGGCAAGGTATTCAATTTTGACTTTTGATGTCTGATTTTGTAAGGCAGGACAAAGGGGTATGACAAAAATAGACCGTCCTCCCCAAAGACATGGCCGTAGAGGTCGACTGCTCAAGCAAGTAATTATGACCCATATTTAGGTTTATTGTTTCCCGGCTTTCACCCAGGAGACTGCTGTTTTTTGACATGTGTGAAATGCTGACTCACTTTAAATTACATACGTAAGTCAATATAACACATTTAACTTCAGTCACTTACATTACATACTTAACTTACGTACATTATAAGTTACCTAGCAAACATACTTATTTGAACCCAAACCATGATCTTTTCCTGAACTTAATCAAGTACTCTTGTTGTCTAAACCTAACCACAAAGTATTGTTTCAATTCACAACCTCAAACACGTGTTTAAAACTGCGACCGGTTCAAAATGTGCGTCTGTCGCTGGTACTCTCTAATGGCCATATATGTCATTGGCAAACAACCTATTCTGTCGTTCAGAAATGAGGACATGTTCGATAAAGAAAAAACTGGAGTAGTATCACAACAATGTTAAAAAAAAGAAAAAGAAAAAACATTTATTAAGCAGATGTTGAATGAGAAAATAAACATTATAACATAAAGTCAAAGGTAAAATATCCAAAATCTCTCCTTCAATATAACTGTGGCAAATTTCTTCCTGTCTGCTGTGAGATAACTGATGAACTGATGCTCACCCAGAACATGGAGAAAGGCCTTGGTGGTCTTGACAGGCATGGTGAAGAGCGAGCAGGTGTACTGGCCATCGTCTGACAGGCTGACGTCACTGATTCTGATGGTGAGCTCCTGCGACAAGGCTCGCATCAGTTCGATTCTGTTGTCCCTCAGAGCTGAATAAGGAAGGAGGACACAAAGAAACACTGAGCGCACAGAAAACAGAGTTCACTACTGGGCACATTCACACTGGCATTCAGTCATGGCAATTGACTGTAGAAGTACCATTTGTAATTCTGATGACCCTTCACAGAACAAGACCGAAAGCAACGCTTTTTCAGTTATTTCAAATAGTTTTCAAATGCTGTGGCCAATGGCTTGAAACATTTTCTTTACATTTGCATTCTAGAATGTAGTAAATACAGTCAGTAAGAATACCCAAGACATCAGCGGGATGCACTGAAGCGTAGCAGCAGAAAATAGTCCTAGATTACAATATTTATTTAGGTAATCACTAACATTTCAGGTATTGATTTAAACTCACTTTAACACTTTTAGCAACTGAGATTATGTTTGTATTAGAATTGTTCATGCATTTGCTGTATCATGATAAGCATCAATATTGGTAAAACATTTTTGTTAATTGATATGGATTCCAACCAAATTCCCCAGCTCTAATGCCAATTTAAGGTAAAACACAAAAACTATAGTGCTAATAGTAATAGCTGCTACAGCTACATACACATGAACCACGACTACTAAAAATATTCATGATACAATAATCATCACAATGGCCACTTCTTAAAACACAGTTTGAAATAAAACATTTCACTGTTTTCTTAAGAGACCTTCCCCACTGCTCTTTCAGATTGCACCTGGGAAAACCACGCAGCTCAGCTGAAAAAGGTAATCTCTCACCTGTCATCTCTTATACAATTTCAAATTGAGAATCACCTGCTCCTACATGCAACCAACCACAGAGGGCAGGAAGGAAAGTGCTCTTCATTGAATAAATTACACTTCCTTAATCCTCAGTCCCTTTACGCCTGACCAGCTCTCTCCCTGGACACTTTTTCATCTAAAGTAATTTGAACTCTATTGGATTGTACTACACGGGGCAAAATGCAGCAGAAGTAGTGGGTGTTGATTAGGATTTAATCAACGTGGCCAATGTAAAATCACATCAGATAAAAAAACAAATCTCTATAAAAATCATTAATCACCTGCTCCATTTCCATTTATTTGATTTAAACGATGAACATACACAGCAGCCATGTGATACACAGTTAAATTAGATTGGCTGAAATGATTCTAAGATCTACCCAGACATAGGTCATTATCAACAACGCTGTTCTTCAGCTTCAATTACACCATATCATTTGATGATCATTATCATATAATAACACACATGCTAAAAAGGGAAAAAAATTAAGATTGGCTAGAGCGATATTGATGGCCCTAAGAAGTTTCTTATTTGAGACTCTTTGTTATCCAAGAATAAAGAATAAATAAAAAAATCTTCAAGCCAGAATTAAAATTTGACAACAAGCAGTGCCATCAGAGAGCCAGCTTATTATGTGCTACGGGGCCTAATACAAACATTTGATAGTCTTACTGTAGCAAACCGCATCCTGAAACAAAGCTGCCTGATGTTCTTTGTAGTTAAGCATCCTCACTACAGAGCTTGAAAATGCCCAGAGGCTCTGGCAGAAAACAGAAAACCCTTTGGTGGATGCATTGGAGAGGTGATGGGGTCTAAACAAACATCGTACAGGAACTCAAAATATATTGAAGTGAAGGCTGAGAAGATCAAAGCTTTGGACAAGATGACATACTGTACTTCCCCTGCATATCTGTCTATCACAAGCCGACTTTTCTTCTTCGGAACCTCAAAGCTCAAACACCTCTGAGATGCTGATAAATGTTCCGAATGTTTCCTAAGACATCTTTCGGTTAAAGTGATATTCTACTCAAAACCTGTAGGTGTAAAAGGTGAAAGACTTTTTTGTTTGTTTGCTGTGATCAGTTTGATTTCAGGTCAGTTAAACGATATTTGATATTGACACAATTTCCCAACAGAAAATAACCCAATCCAAATGCCCAAAGAATTTTCCCAAACATATTGTCAGTTTGATCCAATCAGGCATCGTTTTGGAAAAATAAGTGTTGCACCATTGCAACCGTTGAAGCGCCATAGTAGCATATTTAGCCATATTTCACCCAAATTATGATGGTTTGGAACACACTGAGCATATGGTTGGACAACAAGAGAAGTGAGTTATGCTGCAGGAGGGGTTATAGAAATTTCTTTGGATTTTCTTTCAATTTCTTTGCTGAAAACGTATCACCTTTGCATTCCATTGAAACTAACACAAAACAGTAGGTGTGCAAAGGATCACAACACTCACGGTTCAGATTGTTTCAAGAGGTTTTGAATCCGCAAAGAGATCAGCAAAAAGAAAAAAAAAACGATACACAAGGGTCCAGACTGACTCTTTTTCCCACCGACCCGTACGGATCACGGATCAACTACGGTCTGCTACACCACGACAAAACACTGAACAAATACAGTACAGATCACTGATCATTTCAAGTGAAATTTAAAGTACCAGTTAGGCTACTGCTTATTTTGTCTATCTGCTTATCAATATCACATTACCATGAAAACAGAACTAAATGTAGGCGTCAGTAGCTGAAATACTGATTCAGATAGTTTCAATTCAGTTACAGTATACAAAAGATGGACTTGACTGATGCATTTTTGTTAGACAGCCTACACTGCGTGTGAATCAATGACATATTGATAGAATGAGATGTACAAAGGTTTGAATAACCCAAAGACAAGTGTTATCTATTACTCAAACAGCATATGGCCAGGAAACCATACTACTAGCATCCAATCCAGGCAAGAGGCCCAGATTGTGGGCAGATCTGTCACAATCAGACCCAAATGCCAGCGGCTGACAAAGCTTTTTTCCAGGTGCTTTAGGAAATCAATGTGATGAAAAGGTTCATTTCCTCCAAACCCTAGATAGCTCCTGCGTTGTTCAGTCTGCTTAGGAGGAAGCATAAATCGGCACCCTGACCTTGTGTATGCTACAGCCTTGCAGCATGGCAGCTTAATGCGCAGTACATCTCCGGTGATGGAGGCCTTACCAAGGCTGTCTCAAATCAGTAAAACTGACACCCTGGTTCCCCCTGCTGTTGCTGTGGCCCTTTGATGCAAAGTAATGTTTGCCTATTTTCCCTGACAGTCCTTTGCATCAACCACCATGTCAGTGGAAGACCAATTTGAGGTCTCCCAAGAGAACTGTAGTTTGTCAGATTCAGTTTTAACAACCTAGGTCAATGCTGCTAAAAGTTATCTGAATGTACAATGTCCAAGAACCTGTTTTAACATGTAAAATAGCGATTACAAAGACTTAATATAATATGCTGCCCAGTTTTGATGTGTAAGAGAAGATGCTGACAGTCTGGTTGGTAGCTATATTAGCTCTGTGCTCAGATAAAACTGGAGGCACAGGAACTGGAAGTGCACTTCTCACATCGCATTCACTTCTGCACTCCACTAAGCAGCAGACAGATGTTACCCAATGTTTCTAATCCAAAACGATGAAGTATCTCCTGACAGTCCAGATAGAAAAGGACATTTTACATCTACTGTATCCATTAGTCTTGGAAACAAGCTGAAGGCTCTCGGGTTCAGCCAAAATATGTTACATCTGCAATGCAGAGTGTCCCCATTTGGCCATTTTTGTATGGCCTGTAACCACTTTGAGCCAGTCCTGGAATGTGAAAGCACTAGCTGTCCTTCAGCTAGAACACAGGGTCCTGGCGCACCCCCCCGCTCTCCAGCCAGGGGCTCCACTCTTTGCAATTAGAGTGTGTTTGCTGCTGGCTGTGCTCACTCAGTGACTGTGTGGGCGATTCTGGATGTGTTCCAGGGCTAGTGGTGCAGGCAGGGGGCTCTTTCCCACCACACATGTGGCTGCAATTAAGAGAAGGAAAGGGCCTTTTTCCAGAGGGCCATTGTTACTGCCCGCCCTCTCAGAGATCCCACAGAGCAGATGCTACTCAAATTGGACTCATTTTCAGTGCTTGAAGAAGGGAAAGAAAGCAGGAGGAGATCTCCCAGCAGCCATGCTATGTCCCCTCTTTAAGTGGTAATTAATGAGACTGAATATATTTTTCGGTCCGTTTTTCAGCCCACTGACATAAGCTTGTACACTAGGATTTTTTCGGCCTTTTTTCCATACCGTATGAACTGTCTGAATTTCATTTTCACTACAACAAGTACCAGTGGGGTTACATAATTGTGTTGGTTTTCAAAGTGGTTTTACACATGTCAGGGTTTGTAAATACATTTTAATGTACAGCACATAACAATGACCAAAAATATTTCAGGTGGGTTTCAACCTTCTACAGGTACTTAAATACAACATATTCTTAATTATTCTATACATTATACATGAGAGTGCAGCGTGGCACACAGTATAGTATAGTACATACAAGAACAGCTCTTCACATTAGTGATAATAGCCAAGTCTACAGTATACTGCCATAATGGTAGATTCACATTTCAGTGAAGCTGGAGGTAACCCAGTACACTTAAAAGCCCATTAGTCCCTGAAGGAAGACATTAGTTGTGGCCATGAGACCCCATTTACATTTTATTTCCAGTAAAAACAGCCACTGAAAAGTAAACAAAACACCGGAGAACAAAGTTGCAGCTTGTGAAATTTTCCTCAGCATCGCTCTAATTCAGTGTGAGTTTCCTTTCTCAAGATATCTGAGGAAAATGTGGGGAAGCATGACCAAACAAATCCATTTAATAAATCAACTTCATGAAGTGTATATGTATTAGTTGTTTGTTGTCTACTGTACATGACTTTTTTTCCTCGTTTACACTTTCCTCTTGCTTTCTAGGTGTCTATAAAACAACAATGTAAAATCAAATGCCAAATAAAAAAAAACAAGAAAACAACAATAATGATACTACTACTACTACTACTACTACTACTACTACTACTACTACTACTACTACTACTACTACTATTACCTGAATATGGTAGCTCATTTCAATGTCAAACTGAAGATACACACAGATATTTAAATCTGAGCTCAGGTAAATGTCCCCACCACATGCTTCCAACAAACCCACCATCAAATGTTGTGTGTTTACTAGAATGGACGTTAAAATGTGTTTTCATTGGTCCTCACTCCAGTAATTGCATCCTTGGTAATTATCCTTCATTCTCTCAAGCTAATGAATGTTTTAATGCTCACATTAGAGCATTCATTTAGCACATAACAGCATTTTGATTACTACAAGCCAATTAAGATCAATTTTGCTTTGTGACCTTTATGGTCCAAGCTGAATGCCCCAATTAAATGTCATGAATGATGAACCATAAACTTCTGATATTGAATTGAGATGATGAAAAGGGCTGTACAATTTGCCACTGCATGTATGTATATGCTGTATATGTCTCCATATCTCTGCCAGAAAAACCTACTGTAGTTCAAATGAGCAATTTGTTATCTGCCTTTGACGTGCAACCTGCAGTAGTTTCACATTAATTGCATTATTCATATTTACCGTATCTGACAAAAGATCCTGCTTCCACTCTGCATGCCTCCAGGAATGTCATTACCATTCTCTGCAGCATCGCTACTTAAGTTTTATCCTTTTCCCATAGATGCCAAAAGTGAAGTAAATCATAATGAAGACAGGAAAGGACAGCTCTGCTTTCATTTGTCCTGCTCAGTAATAATAATTCATAACACAGGAAACATATAAAAGAGATAATACCACAAAAGACATACTATGGTCCATATCGATTTCTTCATCGTGGCAGGCCACCACATAGCCGCTTCCTTCAACAGTCCACGCTAATTGGTCTAATGTATGAATGATGTGCTGCCCCGGCTATTAAAGTGATCTATCTCTGTTGTCTCTGTTGTACTGTGTGAAGGAATCTGCATGCTGGTCTTTGCCATAGTGTGGTCCGAAGCCTCTGAGGTGGCAACAATCAACCAAGACTCAGATATACATAATGGATGAGCGGGAACGTGCCAAGGAGCCAGCTGGCATGAAATAAGAGGAGGGCTGTGTTCAGCTTTAGACAAATGTGCAGAGACAGTGCAACCCATATGGATCAGCTTTGGGAATCCAGCAAGGTTAACACTCTTTTGGAGCTCCACAAGGTTTGACTGATCCTCTTTCGGGAGAGGATGAGATAGAGGTCCTTCTCATCGTTTACACTCCCACTGAAGATACATTAAACTATTGAGCTGTTACCTGCCAACTATTCCCACCTGCAACCACAACTCTTATCTCTTAATTCCACGTCTGTGATGAGATGTGACATTGCGGTGTTGACAAATCAAAGGTCACAACTTGTAGGACGCACTGCTGGGATCATGTTCTACCTGCCTACCTGAGGACTCCCGATGGGTTTATAAACTAATAGTGCACCACAGTGATCCTTCTGTTAATTTAATTGCAACATGCAAAAGAAAAAGGTTAATTGGAGTAGTATTGTCATTAATGGACTCTGTCCTTGCCAAAAAATGACGGCATCAGTCATTGGTTCAAATGACCCATGTGTTTTTTTTTGTCTGACTTTGACGCGAGAGACCGCCGTTCATATTCTCTCCCCTACCAACCGTCAATGTTTTTTTAACCATGACCAATACCTTTTTCCAACATTGTCAAGGTAGTTTAAGTGGCCTAAATTGAACAAAGGTTTGTTCAAAAAGCGCTATTTTGTATTCTGTCATTAGGTATTAGGACTTGCATTACGGGCACTAGTGCATGAATAATGTTTGATGTAAAACATACACATGCTTCCTTTTCTTACTGTTGCACTGAAGTAGACTTCAGGTATTCGGTGTCTTTAAAATTCTGGAAAGACACCAAAATTTCTTTTCTCCTTGGCTGTAATAGCTACTCTTTGGGGCTTTTACACATTCTCATTTGACAGACCTGAATTAAAATGGAACAAATTATAGTCAGGGCAAAGATCAGATTTTGTCTTACTTTACCCAGCAGCTTTCAAACCTAATGGATATAATATAAAACTTCAGCTTCTTTACAGATGTTTCTCTTTACTCCACTCCACAGCTGCTCAAAGGGATTTAAAAGGTCATTTTAATAGTCTTTTCCTCCCTCACTATTTTATATCAAACTCCAAACACATCCAGACAAATGCCCTTATCTTTAATACCGAGCTTGAGGGAAGGAACGAGAGTAGATTCCAAAAAAAAAAGAATGCCTCACAGAGTGTTTTGTCTAATTTAAGACAGAACAGCGGATGTATTTTTATCATCATTACTTGTGTGTGTTGAGCATCCGAAGTCACACATAAAAGCTGTAAACGCTGAATATCCTTTGGGTTAGATTTGCACAATGACAAATTACCTTTGAGAGGAGAGAGTGGGGGAATCTTGCATGTGCATCAAAATGTAACATATGGCCATGCTGTCATGAACACCCATGGGGAATGTTGTAAGCAGAGAGCTGGACAACAGAGACCATGGACAGAGACAACAAGCACAGGGAAAGTGAAAGATGTATCTAAACAGCAGGTTAAAAAAAAGATAGCAAAAATCGAAACACTGAGAAAAAGAAAAAAATGCAACTACATTAATCTAATCTACTCACTGACAGCCGTCTATGACCAGCTGTTCATCAGAGGGAGAGAACAGCCTGCCTCAAGCTCAGCCAGTCTGCCGTTGGTTGTTGGACTGAAAGGTAGGGTGAATCTAACATTTTCCATTGGCTTCTACAAGAAGGCACAACAAACAGGAGAAGAAGGACAGTTGCAGCCCTCTGCCAAGCAATTAACTGGTGATTTGGCACAGTAGAGATTTCTTCCCAGGTGTCCCACCCTCTTCCCCGCATGAAGCCTGTGTTGTTCCACGCCTCCCGTTTCTCCTGATGGCCTCACAGGCATCGTATTAGTTGTGCCAATAAAGCTTTTCATTTGGCTGTTTAAAAGGAGATGGAGAGGAAGTGTTCCCATACTTAGCCCTGGCAACCTCTGCTGAGTGGACGACATTCATTTTGTCATCCATATTGCTCAGGAAAAGGATTCTGTCATGCAATATAAATGGCTGCCCAAGAAGGGCAAAGTGGCTCATACATATTGTGCTCTCCAAGCACCCCTTCAATGCTTATAACAGCAGCATTCTGGGTTTGGATACAGATTATGGCTTTATACCCACAGTAGATGAGTAATGTGAATACAACACTGTTAGGGGGGCTCATTTCAGCCAAATGAAACAACCAAAAGATAATATTTGAATGATTCAACATGTGTTACATCTTCGAAGAACAAAGACGTGACGTTTTTGAGTTTTTTCTGATAGAATTTGGTGATTTTCAAAACTTGTTCTGCAAAGCCCAATATTAAAATGCTGTATCTATTGTACACCAGAGAATATAAAATTATTATTTTTTTTTTTTAAAGATGGTTTTGGTTGAATGATTTTTGCTTGAATTTAAAGTCTTTGCACACCATTCACACAAGAGTTTCTATTTAAGATTTAGTTAACTTCCGTTTAATTGTATTTCGAAGTAATTTCATCTAATAAAACACCTTAGACCTCATTACTAAATCCAATCACTTGCGATGGGGAGAAAGTATTTCTTCAAACCAGACTGACTCTCATTCTGTTGGTTCACTCTGGCGTCTCTCTCTCCTATCAATTGTTATTCAAAGGGAAAGTTAATCTTCAATCACTGAACCAATGATATTGTATTAGCAGCTACAGCATAAATGAAATGGGTAATATGCTGTGAGAAACACTGAAATATGAACACAACCAACCCTTACAAGACCAGTCCACTGTTATACTCCCTTTCACCCCAATTCCAATTTATCAACTCCAGACTTTTGTCACCTTTAAATTGGATTTGGCTGGTGAGAGCACATTATAATTCATTCTGGCTCGGGCCTTGTTTCACCAGGTTGCAACAGTGCGCTTCCTTTTGTCCTTTTCCAGTGACATCTAAACAGCTACACAAATGTAGGGCAGCTAAAATGCTAATTAAGCCCAATCATCTCACAATCCACAGGCGTTACTATGTTGTAAACAACACTGTCAATGTTGTGTGATTACAAAAGTTCAATTAAAAAACAGTCTATTTCTGTTTAGTTTGTGCCCTGAGACATCAATGGAGACATAAATTCATTAAAAGTGTGTATACATTACGTGTAATGCGTTTCCTTCTTATCCTGTCTTTTTTCTGTATTCAGTCAAGTTGTGTGCTCGCAGGCAGGGACAATTTTACACATTCCAAATTTGAAAACTTAATGAAGAAGACTCGTGTAGTAATGTAATGCGACTAAGACATTTTTATTATATCTAATCATTTTATCATTACAGCCATTATCCCCGGGAATATTACTCACCTTTCTTGTCCCCAAAGAATAGGGTCTGTTGTGCAGGGTTTGACCACTGGAGGGAAGTGTTATCATTGTAATCCACACGACAGGTCATGTTGGCTGTTCCCCCCTCCACCACCGTCACATTCTGAGTTATGGGGAACTGACCTTGGCTACCTGTGGGATTATAAAACAGAGTTTGAGGTCATTGCCGTGACATGAATACATTTCTGTGTTGGATGGTCGTTACTGTCTTTTCATTAAATCACATGAATGTACCATTCAGACTTGACACCTTTCAAAGTTAATGATCTGTCATCATATCGCCCAATTACATTAATGTCTTCATTACATCACAGTAAACCAAAGATAGCTAAATGAAAGCCTGGTTGACATAGACTCCCAGCCTTGGACAGCTGTTGCTGCTAAAAAACGACGTCTTTGTTTTTTTTTGAAAAAAATTTTACGATGGCGACAATGGAAGGTTTTACTCTCCCAGAGCGCCTTCCTCGCTGCCTTATTGCAGGGCCCTAATTGGTAGCATGGCCTAATTAGAGGTAGTCATGTTCTGCAGTAGAGTCTAGAGCTGCAGCTGGGTGGTAAATTGACACATAATCCTAGACACTGTGGGCCTTCGATCCAAGCGACTGCCTTGCCCTGAAATAGCCGCCCGTCACAGTGTGCAGAAGACATCCAAATGAGGCCTAATCACCCAGCCTTGCTGGAGTCTACCTTCTTATTCCGCATTTGTACTTGTCGTTTCAGCAAAGTCCCCTAATTACATTGCAGAAGCATTTCTATCCTGCCTATGTGTTATTGAACTCTGCCAAGCTTCAGAAACTGATGTCTAAAACCAATATTCTTGAATTGAGAAAAGACCAAATGTAGGCTAATATGAGGCTAACCAGACCGGCCCCTTTGAGGATGACAGCAGTAAACAACAACTGTGTTTGAGCTCTTGAGTTCATGCTTGTAGCTGAATGTACTGTATTTGCTGTCCACAAGCTAACCTTTGTGCGTGTTTTCTCCTGATTTCACAGGTCTGCTTTGTTTTCCTCTTGTAATGTGCCTGGATATGAAGGTGACATTGTCTCTGCCTCTCCCAGGTACAGTTAACCACAGGGACATTTCAACTATGGGAGCAGCTGTCTGCCTCATTAGTCCAGCTCAAATAGGGGAGCGATGGAGACTGGGGCAGCCAAAGGTCTGTGGACCTTCCTTGACCTCGATTGTCCTGATGGAGACCATTGTCAGCGAGAGGTGAGGGTGAGGCTGACTATAAATGGTAATGGAAAATGCTTCCAACAGTGCACATTACTTATCTGCTCATTACACCCAATCACACAATATCAAAACACGTCACCATTTCATCATGTCATCATTACAATAATTCAAATGCAGTTGGGTGGATGTCAGCAGGTAGTAGAGCAAAATAAGCTAATAATACGTCATTATAAAAAGGCACATGGATGTGGATTTATTGTGTGTGGGGTACCATGTGGAGGTGTTGTTGTAGGTTCTTGCCTTTCAACTTTTTTGTCATATCATCTACCCCACCATCTCTTCAGTATTTTTGCTGCTGTCTCCAGTGCATACTGCTCACTACTCACAGAACTGCTAGAAAGAAAAAAATATCCAGAGAGTAATGAATATAATTCTCAATCCCTCAAATTGTGATTTGGGTATGTAAAATTTCTTGCTGAAATTCGTTTTAATTATGCCTGCGAGACCAATAAAGGGTGTTCAAATAATCAGTAGCAAGTCCGTGTCGTGAGCATAGTTTTAGAAGACACAGGTTACTGTGCACTGCAGCTTACTGAGCTTCCCATAATACATTCATACAATTCCAGTCTTGACATTCTGTAGCAACCTAGAGTGTGGCAAATGCTGTCCTTTCGGTGGAAACTTAAGAGTGCCAACTACAGACTGTATTACATTTTTATGTTAGATGGTGATTGGAGGGCGGTTGGACTTACTTCTACAGTACAGCGCCAAATAATATTTTAGAAAGTCACTGAACCATAAACTACTCCAAGGACCTTACACATTGCTGTGTGACCTGCTACACCGACCTCACCTAAAATAGGCATATGTTCAGGTGTGTGTGGCAAGGAAGGATATTCCACACAATATAATTAATTTAAACCTGTGGTACATTTTGTACAAAACGATGTGGTAGCATGTTATATTACAACTCTGTAATAAGAGGATAATAAATGGTTTCTATCTTGTACTGGGGTAATGCCATGATAATTACAAAAGTAACAACCAGATAATATTTTGTTAATATCAATGAGACTATTTGTAATACTGGGGTTTTACTTTGTAACAGGGTAACAACATGAGGACATTAATCACAAATAACTTCTAATGTGGCAATACTGGCATTGTACACCAAAAATAAGCGTTTTGATTTATTTTGTGTTGGCATTTGCAGACTGTTTGACAGACATCTGTCTCGGCATTTTTCACAAAAGACATTTAAGTGTTTTTAACAATCGGCTAATGTATTGTTGAAAGATATCATCCCCTTTTTCCCTTGTAACAACCTAGCTGTAATATAAACTGCTATACGTTGCTAAGATGCAAATACAATGTGCTTCACAAATGAAAGCAAAATTATTCAATAAAAGACAGGACATACAAAATGAAAATGAAAGCCACTAAATGCGGGAACATTTCCGATTGACACTTGGATTGTCTCATATATCTACAAAACAAAACTTATGACATCAGAATAAAAACACACATGGTGGCTTTAACAGCAGCTAACCAATAAATATTATAGGTAAGGGCATATACAATAAAAGCTTTGAGCTAAAAGTGTAGATTATGTTGAGCCATGGCTTTGTTTTCCTGTAAAAGTCAACCCAATGTAAGAGAACAAACAGTTCGGAGAGGAGTAATGGAGGTATGAAGGTTGTCTGCTCCACTGATGATCCAACACGACTCAGTGAAGTGCAGAGATAAAATGAGGAATAAACCTGCACTTTTGCAATATGCCTTCAGGGAGGATAGGCCATCTCTTAAACACAAAGCATATCAGTTCTACAGGTTAAAGGACTGCAATACTGGGCATTTCTGTATTCCTTTTCATGCGCTTAGATGTATTATACTGAAAAAGATGGAACTACTTATTTTCCGTCAAGGCCAGGTACTGTTTGACAGCTTGCACATATTTACAGACAGCTTTTAGACAGCATGCAACCTGCCTGCCATGACCGTGAATACTATGACAGTGAATAGGTGAGGTGAGGATTGAGTAACCCGAGATATCTTGATTAAAGTAGCTGGTGCCCTCTGAACACCATTAGCCTTTGCTTTTTTCATGCTGGCAACTCTCCTCCATGAAGTACTATAGTAAAAGAACAATTCAATATGCAATAAGTCACATCAGTGTTTTTCTCTCCCTCTTTCCAATCCAGCCTCCCTACAGCTTTCCAGAAAGGGAGGCTAAGATAGAAAAAACATAAAGAGATGAACCCTGAACTGAAAATGAACTCATTCTTACAATAAAATGTAGCTTAATTAATAAAAATCCAAGCTTTTTTATCATTTTGTTTTAGTGTGTATGTGCCTTTAATCAAAACATTTCCAACATCAGCCTGCTTATGGGCCTAAACCTTAAAGCTATGATTGGTCCCTTGGCAGTGTTTTCCCCTTTCACAATGTTTTTTTACGACGGTCACATGGATCTGAGAGCTGCTGTATTTTTTCTTCTTCTTGGTGCTAAAGCAAAGAGCCCACTCCAGTGAAAGCTGAAACTGCCAATATCACCCTGAGCTGGGAGATTATGGTCCACCACATTCAGGTGGGCCACCAGAACGCTGATCATCAGTCACAATGTCAGCACACACGAGATTAGTCAAGTTGTTTGCTGTGCTTCACAGTCAGAATGCTGCTGACACATCTCTCCACTGTGACATTAACTTTCATACAGAATCAAGTGACACTGCCTCATGAATCAAATATTTACCCGCAGAGCTGAAATTAGGTAGAGATGTAAATTGGGCAGAGAGGATAGCATCTTTATTGTAAACACAAATATTTGATGATTAGATTTTTAAGGAACCACAGAAACAGATGTCTGCTAAAACACGGACTAGATGTAAATGACTGCTCTTCATCTCTACACATTTTATCGTGGGATGTGCAGCAGATGTAGAGTATAAATATGAATACAGATGTCCAGAATGGCTGGCTGTTGAGTATGTGCATTAACGATAAACTATTTCATTTCATCTCAACGAGCCGCTCTTCATGCTGTTATCAGAATGCAGCTCAGACCGTAGCCTGATGGAATCTGAGTCTGACAATATTAGAAGCCAAGAATATAATACTTAACTTATTGATTTCGCAGGTCTTGTGGGCTGGGTTGGTATCTTCAAAATGTGAATATGAGGGCTTGAACTTAAAGGGAGGTTCAAGAGAGTTAGCCGATGAATATAAATGGAGTTATTTATTATTATTGATGATTTGGAAACGTGTTGGTTCTGTTTTGATGTCATGGAAAATCAAGGCATGCTGGGAAAGCTGGTTTGAAAATCGTGTTGCATATATAATTTAATTGACTCGTCTAATGACCACTGATCCAGGGCGTAAGGTGAAAAATATGAGGAACATCTCTGTTGAGGAGCACAGAGAGTTAGTGGAGGAAGAATGAGCCATACCACCCCAAAAGCCTTTCTCAGTTTCAGCTGACTGCACCAAATAATGGAAAGCAGCGCCTTGATGAATGACTGGAGAGCAGTCAAGCACACCACTGCAGAATAAACTGTAAACTGCAGGCCGGATAAAAAGAAAACAAATAACTCAGAAAATAGTTCAAGAAATAGCCGATGCCTCCATTCATTACGGGATAGTAACAATTATTAATATTCATATAAAATTAATTCCAGGCAGTTTATCAAACCAAGTTCACCTCTGGTGCTTGATTCTACGAGGGCTTCTTTGCAAATAAAGATGTTGCAGGTGCTGAGCTCCCTTCGGCATGC
The DNA here is from genome assembly GCA_943593645.1 of Bovichtus variegatus. NCBI lineage: Eukaryota > Metazoa > Chordata > Actinopteri > Perciformes > Bovichtidae > Bovichtus > Bovichtus variegatus. The sequence continues at coordinate 6,424,650 of CALSCE010009465.1, read as the reverse complement.
TAATGAGTCATGGCAACGTCATACAGTGCCTCCAAATGACAAAACATTTCTCTACAAATCACACATCACACTGAAAACTCAATGTCTGAAATTGATTTGTTGGTATTGCAATGTATAGACTGCCTATACTTTTAGGTCTGCATTGATCTAGTGATGATTACGTGTGATATTTTTTTAATTAAATTGCTGTATAACAGAAATGCACCAAAAATATTTGCCCCTTTAATAAAGGCTAAATTGTTGACGTGACCATTTAGGCTATACCTATGAAAATCATTTCAAGATGCTTACTTGAATTATGGCCCTTAAAGTAAATAGCGAGATAAAAACATGAATAGGTGAAAGTTCTTGTTTCATGCAAATACTTATGACACATTTAAACCTATTTATTTCCCAGTTATTTTTATTGTCATGGCTGTCTGAGATTCAAATTGACCTTGAATCTCAGACAGCCATGACAATAAAAATAATAACATATTTGACATACTGGCTGTAAATGATTGCTAAATAAAAAATAAATAAATAAAAAAATGTTTTCCTAAAACAGAGAAATTAATCCTCCTTTTGTGTAGACAGTTAAAATTGTGAACCTGAAAACTGAATAATAAAAAAAAAAAGGATATTGCAATAATAGTCACAAGGTATTTAAACAAGACAATATACTCTTGAGAACATAGTAATTAATCACTGAAATTGCTGTGACTTGACAAAATTGTAATTAATTGGCTAACTCTAAACTGTGTGGCCTATTTTCCAGCATGTTGGGAGAAAAGGAAGTTGAACATCCGCAGTGTATAAATATTCCATTTAATTAAAACTTGAAGCCTCTTGTGGTGTGCATTCCTTGGTGGAGGGAACACGAAATAATGGAGCTTGCCATCTCCCATGTGAGACAAATACAGACAGCTCTCAGTTTCAACTCAGTGTGAAATTTTGTAAAAGTGTGCCTTACATTTTGCTCTCAACATCCTGTTGGATTCCCATTGTTTCTCCTCTTTCACTTGAGTTGGAATAACTTATCCTCACTTGGCTCAGTACCTTTCTACACAAGAACTAATAGACACTTTCACATATGACTCATCGACAAGTTCAGCAGACATTATACCTACTAAATTCTTTGAAAGGTCACATAGGCTGTAACACCTACTACATTTTCTGTTGTAAATTACTCCAGGACTAATGGTTATGTCCCATATTTCACAATTCAGTATAGCCTCTTCTGAAGAAATCCAACCTTGATTCAACCTTCCTTACTAACTAAAGACCTACAATATATACCCATTGCTTCTACCATCTGAAATGTTCTGGAGAAAATACTTCACAAAATTTGATATTCTGCTAAGATGTGTGCTCTTCAATAAACATGTATTTAAAAAAATTCCTTATGTTTTTTTTTCAGCACTGAAAACCTCCCGCTCAAATTAATTAATCATTTTATATGAAAGCAGATACAGATGAAAAGTGGACTTCTCTGGGAATACTCCAAATAGTTGTGAAACAAACATTTGAGTTTTCTATTTGTGATCTGGATTCCTTCACCTCTTTAGTTACATGTGGTACAGCAAGGCATTTCATTGTATGTTAACACATACAGATGTTTCCTTTCCTTGATGTTTTAATCACACTGTGCAGCTGGTGTCCTGGACTCCACATTTCATAGTAGTCTGTAGTAAAACTTTGACAAAGCTGAATTTCCTGTCATTTCAACTGAATCCTTTTCAAAAACCTTCAATACAAGTTTAAATGTCAGGTGACATTCCTAATTTTGGTACTGTGAAGTTTTTCTTCAACAAGGGAATCGTGCCAAAATGAAATTGCTCTACTAATGCAGAGAGTCATACTTTATATCCTTTTTATAGCCTATAACTTTTATATCTTCTTGTCTTATAACTGTCATGCCTTCTATCGATGGTCTAAAGGAGAATGTCACATGCTGGACAGATTGTAAAGCTCTTTAAGGCAAATTTTTAATTGGGCTGTATAAATAGAATTGACTTGACTTCTTTATCCGTTTTAGCAAACAAGTAGACAATCATTATATTCTTATATAAAATCCAGCCAGGCTTTTGGCCAGGGCTAAGTGAAGGAGCCATATTACACCCACTTTGGCAACCTTTCTTCTTCTATATAAAAAAAAAAAAAAAAACTGATATCAAGATTTTATTGATAACTTTTATGATTTGTCAAGGCCTTGCCCTGAGCTATGTCTATGACCTTTTGAGTCAGAGTGTAGCTCTAACACCACAGGCAGGGCTCTTGGCGGTTTCTAAGTCTAGGCTCAAGATGAAAGATGACTGGATTTCACTGTCAGGACACCTAGGCTGTGAAATGTCCTGCCAGACAAGCTCAGACTGCTAAATCAGCATCATCCTTTAAAATCCCCTCTAAAATCTCAACTGAACAAAAAGGACTTTTCAAATTCAGATTTTATTGTTTTAATTGTTTGTTTCTGTTAGCAGAAAGAGTGGTAAATGCTTCAGCAGCAATATTTGAAGTACCCGTGAATATGTTTTCTAATGCTGCTGCTAGAACAATAAACATTGGTATAAAAAGTGTAAAACGTGGTAAAAGCAACAGTGGGAGGTAGAGTAGGTCTACAATATAACCACCAGCAGATATGTCAAGGGAAATAATTGTTGATTAATATATTAGTTCAGCTTTTCTTTGGTAATTGTTTCTTAGTATTTTCCAATAAGGTTATTGAAGAGGGACATGAGAGCGAGCAGAGGGAACTACTCGACAGACAAATTCTAATCTGTCAAGCCAGTGTATAAATGGCTACCAAGTTATGCTCAGCACATTTCAGAATGCTTTAATCTTTTATATCCTCACATTGCTGCAGCCGTTTTCTGAAGTTATAATAAAATCCAGGTGAATCTGTTTCAATCAAACTGGCCTCTGTGATAAAAATGCTTTTTATTTTTGGGACTTACAACTTGGGAGCTATAACAGTGGAAAGATGCTGGGCAAACATTGGGGGAAGGGGGAAAATACACAAAACCTTTTTTTCTGTTTGAAGAAAAATCTAACTTTATACAGTCAAACTTTTTAGTTCAACTTTAAATTGAAGCAATTTTAAATCTGATCAAAAACAACAGTAGCAAAATTGTCAGCTTCTCATTTCTCAATTCAGGACAATCTACTTAGTACATACCATTTCATAGAAGCTTAAGCAATGTAATGGAAGCACACCTCTTGGTATATCATTGTGCTTATGGTGTAAAATATCTTTATTTTATTATTGCCACAGCAGTATTTCCCCTGGACTGAAGAGCTGATGTTTCTGTCAGCCAACTATACAAGTAGTGCAGCTCTAAAACTATGCATGTTTAAATACAGTATGCTCTTGTATATACAATATATATTAATTTTTTGAAAGTAGAACGGTGATGTGGCACCATTTCAATAATACATTTGTACAGTATGTACTGCATGTAAATGCATGTTAGTCACTAAAAGTGGTTTAGTAGATAGCTAATGCGCTTTTTCTCCTTATGGTTGTATTCCTGTATTTTTTATTGTTGTTTTATTGTCTGTAATAACTAAAGCCAACACTTTGCAGGATTATGTTGCTATTATACATCGCTAGCTGAAAATGAGGTTAAGATACATCACTTGATATGAACTTGTTAGGTCAAGTAAGTGTGTACTTTGCTCTCCAGCACTCTGTTGTAGCTTTGAACTTCACAATTACTCACTGACGTAAAATTGTTAAATGAACAAATCTACGGTAGATCCCCTGAGCCCTACACTTTGATTCAGCATCATTGATATGGCACTGTCAGATGTGTGTGTTGCCACAGAGCCAGAATGGATTCAACAGTTATAGTCTCAGTGTGTTCCTTCCTTTTAAAGACTGTTAATATGACTATCAGCTTTTGTTCGTGTGACTTACTGTGTCACAGCCTTTCACCCTAAATAGAGACCTGGGTGATTCATAGGGGCTGAGGATATCTGTAGACGCTCAGGAACTAGTGAAAATGTAATCAAAAATTGATTAAAACCGAGTAGTTCTCAACCCCCAACCTTGATGCAGCTCAGAAAAAGACCCATAATCAGTCCTGAGAGTGTCTGTCTGGAGCTGTCCAGATAATGGCTGGCTGTCACACGGTTCTCCACAGTAGTATTGATATTATTGCTTAGTATACTATGTATGTGGTCTTCCTGTCAAAACTAACAACGCCGGTCCCTCAAAGGAAGTGAAGTGTCTAAGATTAATGCTGACCCTTCTGTGGAGGACTACTGAAACACGACCCTCCATTCTCAAACAATTAAACCAATTCACACAGGGGTTCAAAACATTTACTAAACTAAGCCATATCTACTCTACTCATCGCTCTCTCTCTATGTAGTTAAATAATTCTTGGTGTCTAATTCTCATCATTACTTTCAAAACAAGAACAGCTTCTGCTATTATTGGCAGCGCTGGCTCTAGCTTATCTGCTGGTTAGAAACAGATAGCAGTACTGAATTTTTCAGCACATTAATATTCCATACTGTATGTCACTGGAGTGCACCAACACTCTCTTTGAAGCATATCATGTAAACAACATGTTCCATTCAATAGAGTCCAAATAAAACCACTTCTGAAAATTTGAGCTACATGTTGCCGGTATACACAACAATAATGCATGCAAACCCCTCATGTGGCTACTGTCTGTCGCAATTTTAAATAGTCTTGAGATTGCAACATCTTTGTTGGTAGCTGGTTCTTAATTGCTTTTTTATTTGGGGCATATGATAGAATATGTAAAGCTTGTGTGAGAAGAGCAAGTGAAGAAATTAGGCAAGTGAGGAAATTCTAAGATGTTTATCTAAAAAAACAAAAAAACAAGAAAAGAAGACACAATAACCTTCTAGAAAATGCTAAATCCCAGCTTTAAAGGGGAAATACTATGAAAAACTCACTTTTTCTCCACAGCTTGAGAACTTTTGCAAAAGTGCGCCATATTTTTCTTGCAAGCCAATCTGAGCAGACTGTGCTTTTTCGAGAAGGGGCCTTAAAGAGACAGGCACTAAAAAAGGAGCATTTCATACAGGGTGAATACAGGTATATTCAGACAGACAGTATGAGAAAAAACAATGTGTTTTGCTGAACATTGAAGCATTTAAACATGTTGTAGTAGAAACCAAAAACCTGAAAATGAGCAGAATACTGTTTGTACCCTTTAAACAAACATTAAAACACTAAGTATGTGAACTATATCCGTGTATGCCAGCACACTAAAAGGTAGAATATACAGAGATGATGCAAACAGCATCTGACCACATCGTCATTTAACTAATATAATATGCTCGCTGACACATTCATTAACTACCTTAGACTGTACGTGTTGAAAAGAAAAGGCTTTGAAAGTGAATGAGACTAGATAAGACAGGCTGCTTTCTTTCATCAACTGGCCTGTGAAGTAACCCCATCAAATCTGATTGTTTTCACCTCAAGTGACCTTTTTGGAAAAGTCTTAAGAGGAGAAACATTGGCAAGAACACATTTCATGTCATTTATTTCTACAATGACAGAAAGGTCATATCTGTCACCAAAAACGATCATTTACGCTGACAGTGTAATTTAAGCCCTGTTGGTTGAACATCAACAGAAATGCTTCTTATGTTTATGGCAAACCTGCTGATCTAAGGCACTCAATAAGCTGTGCAATTTTAAAAGCTATCAGCGTAGTTGATTGGAGAGATTTAAGCAACTATTTAAGGGCAGCACCTAATTAGCACTAAATCTAGATCTGATCCATTAACTGCAGCTAATCTTTAAATTACCTGTCCAAAGTGATCAATGTTTGAAAACTGTGCAACTACTGGTTCTAACTTAGTCAGCTTTAGATAATGTCACAATTTAAAATCAACAGAGAACATTTGAAATCTTACTATACACGCCTTCCAATAATGCAATTTATTCATTCATAGAAAATCCATATGTAATTATGGTAAAAGCAGAGGCTGTGATTACTTTTGTCCAGATTAGAAATGTACTCCATGTCACTCTCTTTTGCACCCCATTTGCATCAGGCAATAATGTACAAATGCAAAGAGGCTGGAGGAGACAATATATGTCTCACAATCTTTTTTTTATTCAGATGCAATCCAGCTGCAGTTTCTATCTCAACTGCTGTTTTCATTCCAGCTGGCTCTCTGGTGGGTTTTTGCAAAATCTAATATGAATTTTTCTTACATTAAATGTGTTTGTGCGGAATTTTATCAAAACACAACCAACTGCACACATCCTTTATCTGCACTGGGATTATAGTGGTTTTCTACAATGCTTCTATCAGCTGTAAACAAGAACAGTTCACAGCGAATCAGAGAGACACGATGTCATCAGAGAGACACGATGTCATCAGAGAGACACGATGCACATGTTGCGATGACCAACCACATGACAACTGTGTAGCAGCTCTGCGTTGTATTCGTAGTTGGCATCAATAGTGTGATCTTAAATGATGCAGTCAGTTGATTAAGCTGTTACGGAGCCCGATGAAGCCTGCGAGAGAGGAAATAACCAAGACGGAGTAAGTTGTCTGTCAGCTTTACCCTCCATCAAAAAGGACATTTGGTGCCTGTTACTGAGTTGCACCTGAGCAAAAGTGAACCTCCCTTGACTCAGAGGTGGTACTGAGCGCCGTCCTCCCCTGTGATTTGCCACAGTGGGGGAAGGTAGGGGGTGGACAATCCACAGAACTGGCAATAAATATCCCAGCTTGGGGAAACTCTTAGTAACGTTTTTTTTCTTCTGCTGTGCAGGAAGACGAAAGTGGCAATACATCAGCTTCAGAAAGTGGGTCAGAAATACTATACTGTCTCTAGGTGGAACAGGAAATTACAAGTTTGACTGGTGTTACCTACACGACTGAACATGGGATGTGCCTCAAATGAACTTTGGGATTATGTTTTTTGTCAAATCCTTGTGCTTGTGAACATTCTGCAAAGTCTACATAATTACAAACAAATGGCAACACCGAGACAACAGCAAGAAGAAATGCTCCGAATACTGATCAAACCAACTCTAGAGGACTGCTAACATTTTGATGAGAATTTAGTGGAACATAAACTTGACTGTGATTTATACAGCATATTTTTTCAATAACCTCAAGTATGGATTTCCTTTAAAATGTTGAGGAACCAAGAGGTGGGAATGAATATGAGAGGTTACCTCTTCAAAAAATGACTTACAAGGACTATTCCGTGAGATATATGCATTAATGCATTCAGTGAATAATGTGGTCAGAATTATGTTTAAATGCAGTAAAACCTTATCACACTGAGAATCCTTGCCCTATCCTCTTCAAATATATCATAACCAGTATCACAAAAGCTGTTTTTGTTCACATTCAACCTGCCTGAATATGCCCTTCATAATGGTTACAGAACACAATTCTAAAAACAACCTGTATCATTTCAGCATCGTGTGTTACCTCTGACATTATGGTTTAATAGAGTTACTGACTTTTTCTCCCATTTGAAAAAGAAAATCACTATTAATAGTTGCCATGCTACTTCTAGCTGAAAAACATGAGTTTGAAATGACGATGAAATGTTCTCTCATGAAGCAGTTTACCTTCATTTACAGCATCTAGACTTCAATACATTAATTGTCCTTTCCTCTACACGGGCACTGGTCAAAGCAGTGCTTCACACGCAAATACATCTATTTGTAAAGTATTGTCTATTAAATATAGAGGCATGTTCTCCGTTATAATGACAACTGTCAGGATGATCTTTTTTCTTGGCTTCCACAGGTTTGACTTCTTCTTTTTTTCAACAGTTACTCCACAAATTTTCTAGCAATTATTAGCACTCACAAGGAAAGCTGACAAAGTCCATTAAATCAATATTCAAGACTGATACATGTAGTTATATTCATTATCTTTATTGTTATTAATAAAAGTTATTAATTGTAATTAGATTGCTGAAAGTGCTGTTGAAAAAGGCTTCTCAATGTTGAACAAGATTCCAGAGGTGGGGATGCTGAATGTGTATCTTCTGTTAATTAAAAACTAGCCCCTTAATTACTCCTTTAATTAGAAAACACTGCATTTTCAAAAAGTGTGTGTGTGTGGGGGGGGGGAGAAAAACCCTTGGCGTTCACTTATGAACATTAGCAACGGTAATCAGTGGGTTTGGTTGAATTTATGTCCAAAAAAAAAAACAAACAAAAACACTGGCCAAAGTAAAGTATATGCTGTTAGGAAGCTGGATTTCATTCCACTGTACTACACAGGAAAGACAACAGAAGCCTCCAGCTATTTCAAACAGGTCAACTGTACAACCAAATCAATCAAGCCAGAATAACTAGCATTTTTGTATTATTTTCCTTCAGTGACAGCACAAATAGTGGCATCAATAACCATGCAGGCAGAGTCACGGAGAGACTGGTGTATTTATGTTTTAGGATGCTACTGTATCATCCAGCAAGAACCTGAGCAATAACTGAATAAATAATAAATTAATATCCAATATGAAAGGAAGAGAAACATTCTATGAATCATCACATATTCTGTAGCAGTATGGAGCTTTTTTTATTCTTTATTCAAGAGCGTGTTTTTCAATTTTAGACCATGCCCCCTTGATTTCACGTTTAGATTTTGAAATGCTTTTCCGCAAAACCATGCCCTCCCACTCAAATGTCCCCTGTTTGTGCTTAGCTTTGCTCTGTCTCTCCTGAAACTGCATGCTTGCACTCCGATATATTGTTGCTCACACTCTTCTGTGCACGTGTGAAACTTCTGTTCTCGGATTTCTCCTCTGCTCTTGAATTTTTTGTGTAATAACCCTGTCAAAATTCCTCAACCAATAGAATGCCAGGTGCAGTGTTGACCAGCACTGATATATGTGTAATAACTGTCATTTTATTCCAAAAGGCGTAAAAAAAAAAAAGCCAGGGAACTACATATAGTAAAGCCTTGGAGGAGGAAGGGGATGAATGGATCTGGTTAAATAGTAATCGCCCTCTTACTCTAAAAGTAAAGCAAACGCACCCACAACAAGCTAGGGATACTTTCATTGGTCTACACTACACCTGGCATTCTATTGGTTGGGGAATTTTGACAAAATCCAACAGCAGAGGAAAAATCTTAGAGCAGACGTTTCACGCGCGCACAGAAGCAGCCTCAGCGTGAGGTGAAGGGCTGAAGTTGGAGCGCAGGAAATCTGTGCAAGCAACAATATATCTGAGTGCAAGCATGCAGTTTGAAGAGAGGCAGAGCAAATCTATGCGAAGCACGGACTATTTGAGTATGAGAGCATGGTTTTGGGGAAAAGCATTACAAAATCTGAACGTGAAATCAAGGAGGCATGCTTTCCAATTAAAAAACACGCTCTTGAATAAAAGTAGTAAAAAAAGCTCCATATAACAGTATATCTTTTCTCAAAAGGTTGAAGTCATTTGTGGGTGGGCAGCAGCAAAAAAAAAAAACATCCTAGTTGCTGGATTTTACCGCTCAGTGCATAATGAATTTGAAAATTTAAATCTATTAGGCAATAGATCAGATTCAATGGCAATGAAGTAAATACCTACACCACCAAATATAAGGACAAGCATTAAGTACTGAAGGGCAGCAGGAAAATAAAAAGTTATGGAGAAGCAGGCCTGTGACCACAAGGTCTCCAGTTTGTGTGCACAGTATGTCTGGGAAAATCTGGGATGGGAAAGCAAATGAGAAATATTCTCCTCCCTCATCTACTGCTGAGGTGTCCTTGAACCAGGAACAACCCCCCAGCTGCTCCAGTGGAGCTGCACAGTGGCCAAATAGAGGAAAAGCATGACTGGGTGAGGCGGGCAGCTCCCTGGTGTGTACATGTGAATCTATACATATGTGAAGCAGAGGCAGGTTGTATCTGAGACTGAGCATGTTCCGCAAACCTCCTGGAGAAATAAAGGTTAAGAAACGGCAAGAAAGCTTTGCAGAAAGCAGCGTATGTTAATGCTTCTCGGGCTCTTGGGGGAGATAAAAGGGCGATCCAAACATTGTTTATTGGGAACTGTGTGCAACATAAATCATGTAGCAAGAAAATGGAGGCAATAACTCACCTTTCACTTTGCTTTTTGTCCCAGCCACTGATAGCATGAGGGGGTAAAGCAAGGAAACAGCAGGTTAGATAGATAGTACAGTGAGAAGGAGTAACATTGATAGCATGATGATTATTTGCTCTACCAATGATGACATGAAGTATAAGAGTAGATGTTGTGAATGTGGCAATGTGAGTAGTATATCAGTATTTATACCATGTCATGACATGTCAAATGTTAAAACTGCATTAAGACAACATTACAAAGAGACAAGAAAACTTGATTACAAATATCCCCCTATAACAAGCTAATTACAGTTTTCTGTAGCTTGTGGTCCATAGAATGTGATTATAGTCATTGTTTTTTCTGCACATGACCTATACTCACGAAAAGTAATGCGCTGTAATTTGTGGATATTCCACAAAATCAATTTGTATGTAATTTTGAACCAGGAAGTAAAGAGCAAAGAAGTCCACGGAGGAAGGAGGTCAAGGTAGATGGGTGGGTCCAAAAACAGTGGAGTTTCACCCAGGAGATTGCTGTTTGGACATTCGTATGGGAACGCACAAATAACTAGGAATAGCTTTTCGTAAGAAGTCATACGAACGTTGTATGAAGATACGTTGCAGTATGTGATAAAATAAGTGACTGAACATTAGTATTTAAGCAAAGAGTAAGTACCAGTAAACTTAAGCAGGTTCCATCATACCTGAGTTCATGAAATATGGAACTATTTGCCTGGTCAATGGTAAACATGTCTCTTTGGGGCGTGAGGGCGACTTGGAGCTTCCAATCAACTGCATGTCCACACAGATGAACCAATGACCTTCACATTCTGAGGTGCCAGTGTTAACACAATTTAACAGTCCTTCAGTGGACAAAACCTGCCTGCAGTTTGGTTGCATTTACCTCCTACAGTGAAGCTGATAAGTGACATTTTATCACTGTGGCATTTTTAGAAGAAACTATAAAATACATCCAAACTTGTAAATAAAGAGTTTAGTTGTCGTGGGTAATAATGTGAAATCTGCTTGATTTTTGGATTAAAAACAATTATTATCACCATGTAACGTTACATATGGTAGCTAAAGGATCATGGGTTATTGCAAATAGTACAAGTGCTGTAAAATGGTTTATTCGCAAAAAAATAGTACATCTTTCCCTTTACGGGCTAATCTGTCTGACAGTGCCTGGGAAGAATTCTCAATAACTTTCAACTTTCACCTTCTGTACAAATTACACGCTACTCAGGGTAACCAAAGCAGATTGGTAAACAATTTCCTTTCATCATCACTCGAAAGACAGGCGCTTTGTTTGTCTCCAGTGGTTACATAAAGGAAGGTGCTTTGCTGTCTTTCAGGTAGAGACACTTAGTGAGGTGTAATGAGGACAGAACATTGTTACCAAAGGCTTCAGACTCGAAAAGATAAACTTGCCCGGAAGATTTTGAAAAGGACTCATTGCAAAAACTGCAAAATCAGCACTGAATGCTAATCAGATGTAGAACTGTGTGCCCAACATAAGACAAAGCACCATACGCCACATAAAAGGCCCAGTTCCAGACACATCACCACCCTCCAACCTAATATACTACACCATGTCTGTGGTGGTGAAAACACTGTTGAGATAGAAAAGTTGAAGCTTTGGCTTTCTAATACGCACAACCTTGTCAAAAAAAAGCTACAGTGCACTAACTTTTTTTTCTTACCTGGAGCAAATATCATAGTATTGCCTAATAAAAATAAACAACAGACAGAAGTTAAACACTAGGACGAAATTCAACATTCACATTTCCCCAGGTCACAAGACGGGAGGAGGAGGAGGAGGATCAAACGGGCAACCACCCACCGCAAATGTGACATGTTTGTGTCTCGGTTTTTGTACATACAAAAAAAAATAAACATGGAAACACTATAGACTTCATGAGAAGCCTCTTGAGGAATGCAAGTTATTCAAAGCGGACAACATTTGCCCCAGATGTTACACATTCACGGCACACATCAGGGACACAGAAAATTCTAAGATGCCTGTTTAATTCTATCTGTGAGGTAGGAGGTTATATTAATATACAGATCACATCTGATTTCTCAGGGAATACTGATGAGATTTCACTGGCAGGATCTGAAGTTAAGGTGGCTCTTACATTTAAAAAATGAAGTTTGAACTGATTTCATGCATTTTTGTGTTTCCATGCATCCATAATTTGTAATTTCTGCAGTCAGAGTGCACTGTTAAAAAAACAGTTGTATTTCTTCAGATTTCTATGTGATGTTTCTCCAGTAAAAATAAAATATTTGGCAAATCTGCAATTTGCTCATCCAAACTGTAAATTACAATGATGCACATCACGCTATCAGTCCTTCATATATCAGATAGTATTGCAATATCTATAGAATTTTGGAAAAAATTCAATTAATATTGCTATCAGTCAACATTTATCTTTAACTGTATTTATTGTGCGTTTTGTCTCTTTTTGGGCAAATGAATTACACTCATTTGTGTGTGAGGCATTAGAGGTGGGAGACAAAGTGAGAACAGAAAGAAAGAAATGATTGAAGAGGCTCTGGATTATTTACACAATATTATCATATGTGTAATATAAACATATCAGTATTTCACTTTTTTTCAAATATCACGGTTATCGTCAATGTTGGTATATCGCGACACCTTTTATGTCCATTCAAGAAGGGGCCTGACTTTTTCCTTCTTTTTTTTGTTCTACATTCCTTTTGTTCACCAAACTGGACTCGAGGTTTTCCTGAAAAAACAAATCTGCGTTGACGGCAAAACGTGCCGTTTCTTGACGCAGAGGTTGACTGACAAGAGCACTTTTCAGCTCCTGGAGAAATATGCTCCTCTTGTAGTATTTATGTCTCTTCCACCTCTGGTCTACAATGCATTGTTTCCTGACACACCCCGTCTATTATGAGAAATGTCTAACAGCTAACAGGCCGTCATTCCCTTCCAGCTGTTGGTGCCGGTGACATTGTTCACACTATGAACATCTCGTTTTTTTCTGTTGTTGTCAAATTTTGTCTTCTTAACATATTTCTTGCTGCTCAAACTTGCATCTGTATTCAACATGCTCATCAATGCTGCAGTCATGTGTTTTCCCATTGCTGATATTTGAGAACTGCTAGGCATCCATCATAACAATAATGACATGTTTGCAGAGAAGGCAGTTTGAGAGGCAAGGCTCTCTCTGTGTGTGTGTGTGTGTGTGTGTGTGTGTGTGTGTGTGTGTGTGTGTACATGTTGGTGCCTTCAGTATTACGTAAACTGAGGTTTAAAGATGGCCCCACAATCTATCTTTTTTCATCGTAACCAGCCTCTACAAGGCCAACTTTACACATTACACATTTTTGCATTTCTTTGTCAGCCAGGCCAAACGTTCATTAAAGATAGAGATCACGTTGCTCATAACAATACCTATCGCTGAAAGTGGAATGAAGCCTTGTGGAAAAAAGTACTATTTCTGACTTAAAAATAGGTCAGTGTTAATCTGAAGTCTGCAGAAAGGACAAAATGTTTATCTATAAAAATAGGTCATTTCTTGGTGATCCTCTTATCTGATGGAGAAACTGGGAGGACTTTACAAGTAACGTATGCCATTCTATTATCTAATTGTAAATTCATTGTTTTTGACACTCATTAATCTTTCTGTATGCTCCCAAGCCTGCGCCTCTTTCTATTTTCTCTTTACGTGGAAGTTATTAATCTCTGACTCCCTCTAAATTTAATAGTGTTGACAGAGTCAGACACCATGATAAGATTCTCCTTGCCGTGAACTGGAAATGTTTGCAAGCACATGGCAAGCATATCAATATATTCTATCTGAAAAGTATAACGCTTTGACATTCCTGAGAGGACTTTCACTGAAAATCAATAGCAGGGGACATAACAACACACTTCTCTGTGAGAATGTCAATGTGTGCAACACATTTATCGCATGGTTAAATGCATGAGTGCAATTAATAAATCCAACACTACATTGAAATACTAAAAAAACACCTACCTGTTTTTGCTCATATGATTCCCTGACCTGAAGACAGTAAATTACAGCCTTTATTGTTATGAAATGAAAACAAAAAACAATGGTTTTCATATACTTAAAAAACTGTTTTTTATTGATCGTTATCAACCCTTCCATTTTCTTAGAATTTTGTTTCATGCTCACCTATATATATATATATTTTTACTTATTTATTTTTTTCAGCAATACTGCTTCACGGTCTCATTATTGAGATTCAAAAATTCACTTGGCGTTATGACCCAAGTATGAGAAATGACAATGTTAGCTCAGAAAATAGCTTGTTTTCAAGATAAATTATTCAGAAAAATGTAAAAGAGAACTAACAAGACTCTAAAAAAACATAAATGAGTCAAGGGTAGTTTGTACATATGCCCAGATATCATAAGCCATGCCTCAAACAATCTCACTTAATGACCAACAAACGAAGACAAATGCAAAACAGTAAACAACCTAATACAAATTAAACTAAGCACAGGGAAGAATAGCATATCCAGCTTTACCACACATTCAGTGAAGACAAGAAGAACATGTTGAGACAAAATGGAAGAAACATGCACGCTAGAGGGATGAGTGCAATATGTGCCAGAACAAAACAATGAAATGAATAATAGCATGTCAATGATAATGAGATAAGAAAGCAATAAGAAAAAGAGAAACACAATGAGGCAGAAAGATGGGACTCTGACCAGTTTGGCCACCAGAGGCCTACATTTGGAGCAGTCAGTTAGCCTGCTAGTTAGCTGCATTTGCATTGTGTGAGGTTCAAAGTGCGACAGAATGAAGTCCATTCATTTATCTGTCAGACGTATTTCTAAAATGGGGATGCTGGCCTATAACAAAGCAATATTGGCTGGTCCCTGTGGTGATTAGTTTAACCGACCACTGAGACGTTTGTCCTCTAGCACAGTGAGAGCTGGCCTCTGTCCCTCAGCAGGCCATCACAGGGGTCACTGCTCTCCCTCTGCCAATGTCACACAACTAACTCTCCTGAGACAACCAGGCTGTAAGTAACCCTTTGACAGGCAAGTACTTCATCATATTCAGCTCACACACACACCAATACCCACAAGTGGAATCACAAGGCAGTTTAAATAGCTGCTCTGGGCTGCTTGCATGTTGGTGGCCCTTAAACAGGAGCAGGTCACTGCAATGTTGGGCTTCAAAGAGCAAAAATCAGTAACTAGTAAAAAGTTTTGTGCTTTAATCCCCTTTGGGCTGCATAACAATCATTTTTATTATCACTCATACTGTTCTTAATCTCTTTTTTTATTGACTGTATAGTTTAGGAAATTGAGATTTTTACGACATTTTCTAAACGTTTTCAAAGTGCTTGTTTTGATTGAAACCATCAATGGCTTATCAAAGTACCTTTTAATTCACTTTCTGCTGATTGACTAATTAATTAACTAATCACTCCAGCATTAGTTTGATGCTTCACTTCTTATACAACCATAAACCAAGACTTCCGACCTTTATAGTGCACTCTAGAATTGATTTTGGGCAAATAAGAAGAGTATGTAGTATCTCATTTAGAACAATGTAAGTGCTGCAAACCCAGTGCATGATACAGACTTAAATCAAAAAATCAAAAAAAATCAAATCAAATCTTAGAGATGAGTAACAAAGTATTATTAAAAAATCTGCCTTTGTGCAGCTCTTGACTGAAAAACTATGCTTTTTGTGTGTAGGAAGTTTTACTGTATATGTTTCAGCCAATCACAATAGATCAACACAAAGCTGTGAGGGGTCACAGAAGTAGAAACTTTAGATTTTCAATGTATTGAACATGAGGTGACACAGCTGGTTAAGTTCAACAGCTGTAATATCCTCTCATCTGTGTCCAGAGCTCTGTGAATTATTTAGTGTTTTACTGGATTATTGATGAGGTTGAGCTATAAGCTTTTTACAGAGATAACACCGAATGAATAACCCGATTAAAAGAGCCAACTCCTCCACAAACAGCAGCGACTCCCTTCAGAGCAACACAAGCACGCGGCCCTTTCTCCTGGCAGCAGACGCTGCTGCAGAAGCTTGCATCTCTGCTGCTGATCCAATGAGAACAGCACAATTCAAACGCACATCTTGAGCACTGTGAAAGGTAGCATTACAGCCACACAAATAGTGTACCCCTCCACAACGCCCTAAACAAATTCATTCTTCAATTTTATCATCTCGTCTCTACTGTGTTTCCATCGGAGCACTTCATGCAACAAAAGCCGGGAGTGTTCCTCCAGTTAGAGCATCACAAACAATGGAAGGCGAGCCAGAGTAATTGAGAAAACCTGTTTTCACACTTCTGTCACATGACCATCAGTTAATGAATAAGATTTACTCTTTTTCCAAGTGACACTGGTATTTGTAAAAAAAAATAAATGCGACCCACATTTCTTGTGAAGGCAAAGGTTAATGTTCCTCAACTCCTTTCCTTGTAAACAGACAATTGCGATTTCAAAACAACACACAGAAGACACCTATTGTTCCTTCTTTAAAATACAGCAATACTTACTGCAATGTGAAGTAATCAAAAATGTGTAGTAGTACTACTGTTTTGCCATTTCACATACATTTTTATTTTTTTTAAAACCTGTTTAACTACTCCAAGTCTATCTTTCACAAAATCTACTGCTAATCTGCAAAAGTCTAACAAATGTAAATTTACAGAATGCACTGTGTCACATATATTTTGTCACTTAGGATTTGGGTACACATTAGAAAGGTTTTGTTGATACTTTTGGGAGTGCGCTAATGATGCTGAACTTGCATATTTTGTCTATCTATTTTAAGAGGCTCCTTTTAACCAACTAGCAACTCTGAAAATATGAACTTAAGGAGCGATTTTCAAAGTGGTCACAATCACATAGACAAAAGCTGAGGTATAATAAGATATTCTTAATTATATGGCATATTCCTTGCCCTCTTTTACTCGTAAGAGATGTGTATGACACGGGTCTACTGTACGAGCGTTAAACCCAAGTTAGACCCATTCATACAAGACAGCTATCACCGGTTCATCTTTTTCCTTCATTTATGAGCACAGTTTTGAAGTAGCTTGTATGCAGCCATTAATCACAGAGGCAAGAACGGGAGTATAGTTTTCAGACAGGAGACAGCTTGATACCAAGATTAACCTCAAGCCAATGAAACGACGTGGTAGACTGTGATGCAGATTATTTCGTCTTTGTTTTCTTCTACACCATTCTGCTCATAGCAGCCTTGAACTTTACCATGGCACCTAAAAGCTTGTGCCTGAAGCGAAAACATAGATTTTATTTAAGCTCGACTATTTCATTAGCTCATGCGATACACAATTGCCTTTTTTGACAGAGGTTGTAATAAGATGTTTTCAATACTGCAACATAAAAGATTCAGACTTGCAATTTAATACGAAAAAACACAAGCTTACTTCCCTCCAAACAAATGAGGTGTGCAGCAGAAACCTGTACAGGACCAGGAATGCTAGACAATGAAACACCTGTTTCTAAAGCAGTCACAATAAGGGAAACGCATCACGACAAAAGACAACCACAGTGCCTGAAATTCCTCCATCACTCAGCATTACCTGCAAGATGGTTGTGGTGTGCATACCACGGGGTGCGTGACACCATGCCATGAGGTTATGCTTCAGTCCAGCTGAGCTGTATTTGATATAAACTGAGATGTTTCAAAGTGATTTTGGAGTGTCCATCTCTACTCCCTGCTCTACTAGAAATCAAATGTCCTTGTGTTACACAAAATTGCTTGACATTATGTGGCTGCACCAATGGTTCGCAGAAGCCCTGTGCATGCAGATGAGGGCCCCTGCTTAAGGCAATGCTGGACTCAAACCTCCAAAGTCTTTATCTGCCAACCCCCCAGATAATGGCACACACCACTCCTCTCCTCTGGCTTCAGTCGAGCATGATGGTGACATCATCATACTTCACATAGCACACGAGGGAAATGGAATATTCCAAACCCCAATTTTACAATTAATGTGGAACAATAATGTTGGGAACAAGGTTTAAATGAGAAATATCTACATATTATGCTGACATTTTCATGTTTGATTTGATAAAACAATAATAATCCAATCATTTCTGAGATGAGAATTTGTATTTTCTTCCTCTACACAAGTCGCCAAATTTAAACCTCGACTAAAGAACTGCACATTTGGGATGCAAAGGATTGTGTAAGTTAATGCAGTCTGAATTGGACCCTAATATAGCATTATGCACGGTGTTTTACATTATTTGCTGGAAGCACAAGACTTTATTGTTGCAGAAAAGACACTCCATGAGTATATTTAGGCAAAAGATGTGTGGTGTTTGTCAGAAATTGGTTCGCTTATGTTCAAAATGCAACCTTATATTTAGGCAAGCAATCTTAAGAGAGATGTGATGAGCAGCAGGAGAGAGTGACACATGCAAATAAATACTGTACTTTGCTGTCTTACAGAGGAATAAAAGACAACACAAATGTGTTTACAGTTTTCTTGCTGTGAGAGGAAGTCAGTTTTGGATTTATTTGCAGGTGTTTACATGAAGTTAAAACCCTGCAGGACACTTAACAGTTAGCATGGGCCCAGTTCCAAATTAGAGATATTTTGCCCTGTAATATGGTGTCATGGGAATTGTTTAAAAGGAGACTCTCTGCTCTTTTTCAGCAAAGAAGAGTTCAAGCTGTGAAACACTGATAATGCAAAACTTGGAGCAAAAACTTGTCACATCTAATTGAATAAAATGTTTTTCTAGACAAGTAAAAGTGAGTTTCGACGCCGTTCATGGAAATCGTTTTGGGTGAAGTTAAATGCATAATTGAATGAACTGTTGGGTCAGGCGTCTTCACTTTGATTCGTCACTGGTCTGTTGCGTTCATGTCTCCTGCCTCCGAGGTACAAAAGCAGAGAGTAAAGGGGGGGATGAAGAGAAGGTGACGTTCTCAAGGTCACTACATGCCTGAAAACTGGGGGAGAGCAGGTTGTCATTGGTGACAAACCCTTCAACTAAATGTAATTCATACAAATATTCTATGGCAAAACTGTGGATGGTGCTATGTCACAACGTAACCACATGTGAGGCCCACTTGCACACACGCTCACTTCATCACCCTCCTGGCATATCAGTCCCTTATCTTTCAAAATACACTCACAGTGGTGTTCCATGTCCCAGTGATGGAATTCTAAAGAAGGTCAACCTCTGGAGAGTAGTTTGGGCCGCAAAGATAATCCACTTTGATGAATCTGTTCACAGTCTCAAAGTGTCATCCTTAAAGCCTTTTGGAGTCATCGACTTCCACCTTGATATGAAATAGATGCTTCATAAATCACCTGGGCTCGCAAACACTGTTTATGACACAACAGCCTGAATTGAAAACTCGTTGAGAATGACAATACGTGTTGGAGATGTTACAATGAAGAGCACTTAACACTCTCAGTTTTTCAAGAACAAAATTCAAACTGACACTTCAGACAAAATAGTGACTTTGTTTCTCGGCATTGGCGATAGAAATTGGTATGAAAAAACAACAGGACAGAGGCATTAAAATGTAGAGCAGATATTGAGACTCAAACTGAAGGCATCAAATGGCATCAGTTTTGCAGCATGCACTTCAAATGTTACTATTAATCATTTTTTGCATTTTGATTTTTTTTTATCTGTGACAGTCTTCTGATCATTTCCTTAATGATATTCTTATTTGAATATAATGATATTCTTATATTCTCCTCTTTCCCCCAGTGAGTGACTTTTTAAGAAACAATGTTCTGTCACTCTTGGCAAGGAGAGGAGGATTTTGAGATCAGGGGTAGGGGAAGTGATTTCCATATACTTTATATAATGAGGAGGGAACTTCAGTGCGGTTGACCTCCTCTGATGCCTCGTTGACTTTTTCATGGAGGAAAAACTCATAATCACCATCTCCCTGTCTAACTTTCTATATGACAGCACAGGTGAACTTACATGCAAACAACATGGGAAAGAAGAAGGTATCAACAGTGAGGTTTGCAGATGAGTTTTTATGTAATTGTGCCCCATGAAACTACCAATTTTGGTTTTGCTAGTGCATAAGTAGCTAATTTCTTTAAACCAGCCAATGGAATTTCATTCATTCCTCTTCCCCAGGAGAAAACATCCAAGAACCATCATTTTTTTTGACTGTAACGCATAGTTCACACTACACTGATTTTCCATTTGCAGATAAAAGCACCAGATCAGAGGCAAATCGGCGTTGGCTCGGCACTCACAAATCGTAGCCCGAGCACGTTGTGTGAACTGTTCAAAGACACAAGGCAGATGCATTCCAGATCTCTAGCAGGCTTACAATCCGGACCTGTTTGGGAGTCTGTCGGGGAGCTGCATCCTATAAGACCGCAAGACACAGGTTGAGGGGAAACCGTGGGGTGGGGTCGTCTGTAGTATGTGCTATGTGCTATGTGCCAAAGTTGTTTCACCAATAGTAAAGACATGTGGAAACAGACTTTTCTGTGAACACATGTGCCAACGACAGCATCAACAAGCACGACTGCACGCGTTATATTACTTAATGTTGTGTAATGTGTGTCCCCTCTCGTGTGTTTTACTGACAAAACATAGTTTGGAGACCAGACATACTCATCTGGGATTCCCTGTGGTGATAAATCCTGTAGCATGTGACTGGTCAGTCATGTAGTGGGAAAACCACAACAACCTTTAGACTCCCAATTACAACACAGCAAGTTGTGTAGTGTGAATAGTAGAGCAATCTCACCTCTTTAAAAGTCCTGTAGTGTGAACTTGACTTAAGAGACATTGCCACTCGACTCCACAATACTCAAGGTCACAGTGTTCTTGTTAAGATACAAAGCTAGCTTTTCCAAAGTGCTCCTGGCTGATGCAAATGCAAACTACTGCTTCCAAGTCAATGATGTTAGGGTGCCTGTGGCAAGGGGAGTGATTATGGAACTCTGTCAATCTGCCTTTGGACAGGGACTCCTAGCAGGGCTACCTGGGAATTTCACCAACCACCTTGGATTGGATCTTGAGAGCTGGAGCCCATTCATCAGTGATGACGCCTTCCTCTTAAGGGTTAACCTGCTGAGGCCCTACTCAAAATACCAGCTATCCAGGGCACAAGTGACTCCACTTTTAGGATTGTGGCACCTTAGCGGAGTGCTTTTCAAAGAGTGCTTGGTCTCCACCCTTCAAAATTGCATTTCTGCATGAAGGCCATATGACAACCATAACTACTGCAGGAGGACAGTCTGAGAGCCTATTGGATAGGATTGAAGCAAGGCAGGTGGTAACCTGTCCAATAGAGATGCCAACAGTACCAGCAGGCGGGTGCTCGAGGCGAGAGGGAAGCAGACCAGGAGCAGTCTCTCGGCAGAGAACAATAAAATCCCCCACAGTTGCCTCAGTAACTTTCTACTCAACGGCCCTTTTATTGACTTGGCACCATTGTAACAGAGCAATTCCAAATATTATTATTATCACATTTTCACGATGTGTTCTATTTTATAGGAATGGCTATAAAACTTAAGCAGAGGGAAAAAATATTTATCAAGATACATTAATCTGTTATTTTATCTCTCTTTCATATCCCTAATCTCTACTAAGAGGTCTCTGCTTTCTGGGTCTTAAAGAACGAGTGTGCACAAAGCCACAAACCAAATCATTTGTTGCGAGACAACGGATCACAACAACTTACCTTACCTTAAAAGGAAATATACAATCATTACCCATCATCCTACATCGTATAACTAAAATAACTATAATGAAAATAAATCTGTTCCGTGAAAGTCAGACTCCAGAAATATTTCAAATATGAAACCACATGGAATTATAGAAACTTTAGGGCACCAGAGAAACAGCATTTTCAGGAAAAACTTCCGCTATTGTAAAGTGAACAAACAGTTTAAGATTTGGCATCAGGCTTATGGCAAACAGTCCATTTCCATATTTCGCCTCATCTTGTACCTGTTTGGAGTCCCTTTACACAGCTTACAAAAGCTGCTGCTGGAGGAAATTAAGAGGCTGGTTGGATCCACGGTGCCTGTTACCTGGTCTCATCTGGCTACAACAAGATTCAGGTGCAGCTGGACCAGTGGCCTGCCAGAGGACTGTGGCGGTACAAACAAAAACAGGGTCCATGATAGTGATGGATGTCTGTCCTGTGAGGGACATGGGATGAGAGTCAGATCAATTAAAAATGTATTTCATTTAGCCCCATATTACAAAAATTCAAGCATTTTTAGAATAGGCTAACTTCATGCATCTACAGAATTTACATGTCAACTCACCTGGGAAGCCCATGTTTGCCATATTTTATTTCTCACACTGAGTTTTTGACATGTAAAATGATTATTAGCCAATTATTGATGATTATTGGCTTTTCCTCTTTAAATAAGTACAGTACTTCCTATTCACTTCATATTGACAAAATAAAGAAAAAAGAAAAAATCTCACGCCAGTGATGCTGAATTAAGACATTTCTAATAAACCATGTGCTTCTCAATGACATCATAACAATTTAACCTGGTGAAACTAATAGCTTCATTCATGTCAATGCTTTACGGCATTAGGCTAAGTAATGCAATTAACAGCTACTGTGGCCCCAGTCTAAAATCCATTAGTCATGCTTATGGTGCGACCATCTATTTTGATAGTTATAATTGAATATTACTTCAGAATATTTCCATTTCCATTGGTGAATGACAAGTATGTCAATGCAGTGAGTACAAACGCTTTCCCCTGGACTAGTGAAGGTACTGCATGGGTCAAAGAGTCGCACAATCAAGTAAAATATTTAAAGTTATTTAGATGTCATCACTAAAGAATCAAACTGCTCAGTATATCTACTGTACTCTACTATGATTGTATATACACTAAGCCAGTACAGCTGCTTTATGCTCTCGTGTTTTTGTGGCTTGATACTTTGTTTGACAGCGTGAGGTGCAATTTTGAGTTCATGTCTGAATATTTCCTCGTGAGTCCTGTTTGGGATATGTAATCGTTCACTGATAAAAGTGAATAAGCGTGACCAAACGGAGCTTTGATTTTTTTTGGCTCATGGCAGGACTCAGTCACTGCTCAGTGCCAGCTGGTCCTCTCTGTGCACTGACAAAAACATTAATATGAGAAATGGGAATTAGGCAGCCTTCTCTTGTCTTCAATAGGGGTGTAAAATCAATTTTAGCCAGTTGGTGAAAACCTCTTTAATTATTATTGCGGTCAGAGGTTGGTTTTTCTCTTTTCTTTTTAGTCTCTTTTTTTCTTTATCACAATAACCTTTCTTGCCCTCTTTATTTTATATGTATGCAAATTAGCAGGTTGTAAAGGATCAACTATTCTTTATTATTTGGAAACGAGAAAAAGCTATTTCATTATGAAATACAAACTAATATTCAGTATTTACCCCACACAGTAATGATACGGTTTAGGGATACAATTTACAATAATTAAAGCATTTGAAGAACTAAGCTAACAAAAAGCAATTTGTGTAAGAAATAGAAGCTTTTTACTTTTTTATTTCTATTTTTCTCCTTAGTGTCACTGTCAATGTGACAGGGGACACTAAGGGGGCTGACTGAGACATCAGCTTCATTCAGAACTAGCACTCATTGTTTTGACACAAGCTGGTAAATTATCCAGCAGTGTGATCAATACTCAAGTAGGATGATGACAATCCAAAACATGGTAAAGTCAGCTAAGGGATGAGAGAAGAGGTGAAGTGTGGAAGCAATGACCACCACGATCAGAGACACGCCCTGCTGTGGATGAGATGATGTGTGTGCTGGAAAAGAGCCAGAAGATGCACTGAGTGCAGTACCCAGACTGGTTTTCTGATGCAGGGTACGTGGGAATTCCCTTTCCTTTGACACCAGGCGCACCATGGGTTCTGGCAATACAGCAGCCACTTGGCCGAGAGTGGGATATCCAAGGAAACTGTTTGCCTCTCTAACATCCCCGTTGACAGTGTTATTCCCAGAACCTCACTTCCCATTGCCACAATTTACTCTTAATCCCTAAAAGAGTCTCTCATTCCCTTCTAAAACAATGCATACTATCTAAGCAGAGCCACAAAAGAGAGAAGACAAAAGTCTCTTGTTTTGCTGTAGCAGCCCTATTATGTTTATTGCTGGATTTAGTGCAATAAAAGGACACGGTTCGAGACAGAGATAGGCAGAGGCAGAGAGAGAGAGGCAGAGAATGAGAGAGAGGCAGAGAGAGAGAGGCAGCGAGAGAGTGAGAGGCAGAGAGAGAGAGAGACAGAGAGAGAGAGAGAGAGGCAGAGAGAGACAGAGAGAGAGAGAGAGAGGCAGAGAGAGAGAGGCAGAGAGAGAGAGA
>CALSCE010009465.1:6378354-6400288 GCA_943593645.1 Bovichtus variegatus | reverse complement strand
GAGAGAGAGAGAGAGAGAGAGAGAGAGAGAGAGAGAGAGAGAGAGAGAGAGAGAGAAGAGCATAGCACAAAAAAACAAGATAGCTCAAGGAAGAGATTGTTTGGGTTCAACCAAGGCAGTACTTATCCACATTCCTCCCTATGGATACAGTGGATTATTCTTGACACTTCCATAGTGTAATTGTCAAAGTCGATTTTCAAAGTGGCAAAAGCAGAACACAGAGCATGTACACGCACTGAATGATGTATTCACTATGATCTCCCACCGTGACCTGCACACATCACTGTGCACCTTCACAGGTAAGCATTCCACGTGAGGACAGGATCTCTTTTGAGCTTCTTTCAGAAGGATCAGGTGTTTTTTTTTATGTGATTTGGAACAAATTTGATAGGACACAGTTGTTATAGTATTCCATTCCAAGGGATAGTTCACTGAAATATATAAATAAATATATACATATTATTATATTATTTTCTCACATACAAGACCTAACAGTATGTAAACATGCAGATAGTTTTGGTATAAATGTATCTGCTGAAGTTTTGAAATATTTGCAGATTTCTGCCTGAAGTTAATGTTGTTTGTTTCTCATGTGTATCTTTCCTTCATAAGTTTCCCTTACTTTGGATACTCCAAAAACATCCCTACAGTCATGATAAAAACTGTTGAAATTGTGATTATCCAAAGTAATAATAAATATATAATAATAAACTTTATTTATTTAGCACAATATATAATAATAATATAAATGTTTTTATAAAACAAACATTTAATTAGTGTATTTTTTCAAAGCTGTGAGCACCACTTATACAATTCCATTCACCTGCATCGTACTTACTGGGGTGATTGCTACTCGGGTGAAATGATCCTCTAAGAAGAAAAATGGGTTTTGAGAAAGACTATTATTAACTGTTTTTAAGGAGTTCTTATCTCTTGCTTCACTGCATTTCACTGCCAATGAGGCACCTTCCTCTGAGCACAGACACATCTTCTAATTAGTGAGAACACAGTCTGAGTGGGCTCTTCAAAAATAGCTTCCCTGCAGGGCAAGTATAGGTAGAAGAATATGACATGCAATATGTGAAAAAAATAATTCTTCAAATGTAGGTATTCTTTATGGGAAACAAAAGTGTCAATGCAAATATAATTCAACTGGAAGACACAAAATGGCCCATTAAAATATGTGCTTTAACAGGCGAGTTAAAATGGCTTCAAGGTACCAGAAACCCCGCCATCACACTTCGGAGGAGTAGACATTTTCTCATCTGTGACAAAACTTGAGTGTGCCGCAATTTAATGGATCAGAGTTTCTGTGCATGGCAACAGATGGGGGGCTAGCTGGCATACCCCTCATTATTGAGCCTCCAAGCCCTCCCTTCTCACATTGCCACCTGTCCAGCAGGTCTAATGTTATTCTCGCACCTGGGCAGGCCATCACAAGCCATCATCAAAGTTGTGCTCTGAGGGCATCCATTCTTCCTACAACATGTCACAGCAAATAGAAAGATGAATGACACACATTCACATTGAGACTGCACCATCCACAGATTACTGTTACTGAAAGGCCTTTGAAAGAAGTTGTAAAGCCTCTTGCATGAGGATATAGTTGAAAATGACCCATGACTGTAGAAATGGACTGACATTTCCCTTGGCTAACTGCAAGGGCACATCTGCCTTTATTTTGATGATTAACAGAATATGTATTTATTCAAACCACGTTTTCACACACTAAGCTTAACTTCCTCTTATCTCCCAGCAGGAGCAAAACTGTTCCAATCATGGGAAGGAGCAGCTGACAATGATTCAAATGGGCTACAACAATGCTCTCAGAAGCAGCTGAGAGATCCATATGTATGAAGATGGCCGTGGCATCAAACAGCTGAGTCCACTTGTTTATTTCTCTTCGAACAGGAATATTATAAGGAGCTATCCATGTATGCTGTACCTTCATTATTATTCCTGTTGGTCTTGGACATGAGATGCCAGCTTTGCATCTCTTTCTCTTTGAAATGTTTTGCTTATTGTTATTTGCCCTTGTAGTTGTGTCTTGCTAATGCATCACGCCTGTATGGGTGACATTACTAGTGAAAGGCACATTCAACATGTTATTGCTTTTCATAATATGTCACCCCATGATAAGAAGACATTTACTAAATTGTTATGAAATGCATGTCAGAATTGTACTTATTAGACTTTTTGGAGCCTGCACTCAAAGTGGCAGTCAACTGTATTCATCCATCATGTGTAATCTGTTGTTTTTTCCTAGATCGCTACAGATATCTTCAGCTAGAACAAACACCTCATCTGTCATCAGGGCTGTGTTCCACCATATTAGCCTGTCCACCTCAGATGATGCCAAGAGTTTGAGGAAAGACATAAGTTGGTAGGATGATAGCTTTGCAAACATCTTTCCTATGTGTTGAAGCGTCAATCCTTGCCTATGGACACAGGGTATGTGTTTCTTCATTGCTTTCATTAACAGATCTCTAAAGCTACTCTTCAACACAAGGTCTGGAAGTTGATTAAATGTATGTTTGCTCAGAGGCAGGAAGAACAAAGGTTTCACAGCGCTGTACAGGGAGCACACTATCTGCACGGCTGCCATTAAAAACTGTAATATCGGTTTAGCCTCCCGGACCCCAGCCATCAATAGGAAGGTCTTCATGACTGACAAAGGCAAACAAGCAAACAGCAAACAGCTCACAGGCACAATCCCACCTGATAAGGCTCATAACCTCATTCACTCTTCACTGGAGGAGTTAATCGAGTCAGGCTGACATCATGAACTGAGATAATGCCAATAAATACCATTTTCTCACACCATGTTCGATAATTATAGCTCTCTAATCCACCAATTGCCGGGGTCTAAGGGTGAAGACACTGCTTTAAGATAAAGCTCGGTATGTTCATTATTGCAATCACATGGAAACTGTTACTTTTTAGTGCTAAGAAGATGATCCATTAAAAAGCGACTTTCTGCTCTCGGAGCAGTTCATGTTGCCGCCAGTTCTTACTGGAGCAATGCAGCAACATTGAGGAGAAAGTGAAGGGAGTTTTTTGTTTCGCCCAAGTAGCTCATACTAATGGGTCTTCCATGGGTTGTTGTTTGTACTGGACTATTTTGCCTTTGTTAAATTATGTATTCATGGCTTTACTCTTCACTCCAGAGGAAATAGGAAATACTTAACTATTGACTGTTGTTTCCAGGGCAAGCATCTCACATTCTCAAGACAACAACTTCAACAGGTTTTGATCTCAGCCCCCTGTCCAAACAAGTGTCTCTTTTACCCGTTTCTCTGCCTCCTGTGCAATGTGTAATTTTGCACTGTCATAGCTGATATTTATGACAGTCTTGCTGATAGTTCCTTCATAGACTAACAATCATCCGATTTGCTCATGTCCCCATGTTGACAGAAAAACAAGAGCTTCAATTTTATCAGCATTGTCAGTTCAGCAGTCATCCCAGTCAAGCCACACTGAATGCCCTTGACTACAAAACGCTCCCTGGTGCAGGCTATTATTCATGTGTTTGTTTATTATGTGCCACAAAGAAAGAGGCATGCCGTGGCATTTACCCTCCTGTTATGAACCCACCTTCCAAGCCACCTCTCTGCAATTAAAATAAAATTCCCTTTCGACTCATGTGTCTTGATTGCTATGTGTCTGAAGTGATGGATGCATGGTGCGGAAAGGGGCTGTACACACATCGTTGCTGAAGTATCATTTCAGGCCCTGGAGAGAGGGCAGAGTCGGGGTGGGGTGTTGGCTAAGTGATGTCCCTGGCTGAGCCCTCCATCACACTCCTCACAAGATGGACAGAGAGAATACTCTTCCTCTGCAAAGATTGATTGCTCGATAGCTGTTGGGTGTGATTAACCTTGTGAGCTTGGAAATGTAAGGTCATATTTGTGTCCAGTGTAGTTTTGACGTATTAAGTATTTACACCAAAAATGGTGAAACTAATATGTAAGGTAATTAGAACTTTAGAATGTTAATGATAATTGTAATTTGTATGTAATATACATAAGTAAAATTGTTTTTTGCTACAGTAAGATTAACAAGAACCCTTATATTGCCCCTTAATAATCTACGATGTATGGACTAAGTGATTATGAAACACACTCTTAAATGAATTTAAGGAAAATAAAATGTATACTCATCCTGTCCGCCAATAAGTCATTTTTTTACCTTGTGCAAAAGATTTCAAGGTTTGCTTCCTTTTGAATTCCAAATGTTCCAGATGTGTTTAATTAAATAACTAAGGTACTACACGCCACACATATCTGATTATTTTCACTTCACAGACTAGGAGTATTCTTTTTCATTTGACCACAGAAAAGGGTCAAACAGGAGCTCATCCCTGCTATTTTTCAAATGTCACAACTGACAATTTTCACTGAAATTCAACAGAGCATCACAAAATAATTGCATATCAGACTTGAAAGAGTCTACCATGTTTCATTATACAGTTTAACTTCTGATCGTGCATCAATTAAAAAAAACAAACTCTACCTGTTTGATATTCATGTCAACTGTATCACATAATAAATACCAATACTTGATGATGGGTTCTTTCATGATAGCCTGTTATATTCCTAATGGATGTAGTCTGCATGGATTCACATCTTCAGCGGAGCAATAACTGTCAGGTTTCAGCACTCAAACATGTGCCTACCACATACACACTGTAGCTGGATTTCCAGGAGAGACAGAGCAGTTACTAAATACCCCACATCAAAGGAACTCACATATTTCTCTATTTTCATACATTATTGATGATACGCCATCAAGATTGTGTTAATATTTTATTTCATTTAAGTGGTAAAATTTTAAGTTATTACAAAAATTGACTTGATTTTAAATGCAAAAGCAAGTAATTCTGCCAATCAGGCCAGTTTGAAGCATTTAAACAGGGAATCCTTCTCTCAAATTGACCTAAATCGTGAAGTTTGTGTTGTCTGCGAAAAAAGGTTCCGTATTATTGCTGTTCTGGTTTAGAAAATAATATATTTTAAATAACGCAATTCAAAGTGTACTATGTTTATTTGCAAAGCCTCATGAAGATGTTTATTCTCATCACGGGCCAAGTATGAACCATCTTTATTATTTAGTTATTTATTATTGGGAATTTTAAAGCAACGGTATTTGAATCATCTGCCATGAAAGTAATACCTGTACATATAATACAACTCTTCCCTATAGGCTACAACTTGTGCGAGTGCTGACTCATGCACTGTGAGTCAGATGAAACTATTACCTTAACTTTTTTCTATCTATATGTGGATGACAACAAGCTAACTTGTGCTAGTATAGAGTGAACAGTTTTTATATAATTTGTAAATATAGTATTTTTAGAACAAGGATTGTCAGTCTGTTGCTAAACTTTGTGACTACCTCAACACTTTCTGCGGCTGCTTCACAGCTAAATGGTCAAAGTTATCAAATTGTGCTTGCTGAAAAAAAAGATGTCTGCTGCTGCTGGAACACACATGTGATTAATATGATAAATATGAGAGGTGAGATTGAACCATTCAGCAAATGTGGTGTAAAACCAAAGGAGTGAGCTAAAAGAGGGGCTAAGGGGATAACTGTGTGTGTAATGTGAAGGGGATCGCTTTTAGTATTCAACTGGCGAAGTAATTTGATTCAGTGTTAATATGAAATGATTAATGGGGCTTTAACTAACCTAGCCACCCACAGAAAATAAAGTGCAACATAAACTGTAAGGGAATGTTACTCATCCAATCTGGTAATAAATCTGTTTGAAAAAATAAAAGTAACATTGTTTTGGTTGAGAAAGTGGCTTGCGCTGAATCTAATCTCACATACTGAAAAAGAAAATGTCTCCTTGTTAAAATGAGGAACACTTTGTGAGCCTGATTTGGAGCTTAAGACAGGCCCATACAGTAGCACACAATTTAGCCAAATGGTGAACATATAATATAGTATAACCTTTGGGAAGAATTTTATTCTGCTCTCAGCAGCTAATGAGGCTAAAGAACACCTGTGAGACTCTGGTACTTCAGCCAATGCCCAATTTAAGCTACTGCTTTGCCAATTTGCCAATCTCTCCTCCAAAAAACTACGTTTTTTTTTGGGGTAATATGTTATATCAGGGTTACATTTTTTAAGTGGAGCTGAATCATCGTTGCAAGATGGGCTGGTCATAGATGATATCCCTGATGAAGTTAGGTGTGACTTACAAGGCCTCAGTGTATACCAGCCTATAAAAGCAGCAGCTCACGTATCTGGGCCACATTACTGACACAGCTGTTGTGAGATGAAGAACCCATAACAGAGCTGCAAGGAGAGATTGCTCTGGTTTTACGGGGCAGCAGATATTGGGCCATAGATTGCAGCTCAAACAACATTTTACACATGAACTACGCGTAAAAGTGAAGGTTGGAACAGCATCAGAACCATCAAAAGAGGGCCGTGAGTTTATAATGATTGGTTTACACAGGTGATAGAACATTAGTTTATCTGGCCGCACGCAGTCACAGTCAGGCTGCTACGATCGAGTAATCGAGCCCAACAAAAAGGTGCAAAGCTGAGACCAAATTTGTCACAATATTTCTCTGTCTCTGCTTCTATCTGTGTTGTCGCACAGCAATTCATGATTCTGTGTTCAGGGTTTAGCTGACAGAACTTGGAAATATAACACTAACCCAAGACAGCAGGCATAAAGTATTTCATACTGTAAAGCCTGATCGTCTATATTTTCAGCCTTTGGGGAATAATATTTATCTTTGATATTCCTTAGGTACATTTACACCTGTCATTGATGTGATGCGAATAATGTCCAATTAGGTCAGACAAAAATAGCAGAGCAAATGAATCATGTTCTCTGCTTCTGAGAAAGGAATGCACATCACAGACTGTCAGGTGTGCAAACGAAATTACACCTCCCCTGGGGAACGCGGACCATGTACTTCATTATTCCTCTTTTGGAGAGAAAGAAAGTGCACTTGTCGCACTTTTCTTACCCATATACCTACAGTACCATTATTTCTGATGCCAGCAGCTTGGCCTGACAGAACTACTATAGCATAAGCATCTGGGCCAAGATCCACGCTGAAAAACTCAAAGAGAACTAATGAGTGTCTCAGATACGCGGTAGGTAGGCTTCTGGACTGGGGAAACACCAGATCAGTAGTGTGCGATAGTGTGTGGCTTTTTTCACGAATCAACCAGCAGCATTTGCGTAATAACATTGTTTTGTTTTTTTACTTTTCCATTTACGACTTTAAAGGATAGAACTTGGGGTAAAGCTACAGTATCACTTAGGCAAACCGATGTTCGTTCATGAAGAGTAACAAATCATTCTGTTTCTACAAGCATTCTGTTTATTCAATTTCATCAGCACACAAGAAAGAGCCAGATTGAACAGGTTTAACATCTCTGAAAAGAACCAATGACTCATGACAGAAGGACGGCACAAAAATCGCTGGAGTTCCAGTAGACTGTATCATCTGCTCAGCATGAACGTTCTCTTTCACTGGAACTATCGAGCCCTGGCTTCCCAGGACTCACAGCAGTGATCACTACAACAACTCCTCCAACTCTCCAACCATACATACAGTACAACTCAGACAACTCCCAAGTTAGGGCCAGTGTGGCACAACACTCAGACCTCCCTCTGTGTAGCTGACAGTATTTCGTATAGGGACTGGTAATTGTTGCTACTCCTTGTCCAATTACTTCAACTAACAAGAGTACTTCAACCACAAGTGGAGGGAGAAGTATTGAGATCTTTCACATACGTCAGTATTATTATTAATTGATTATATTTTTCGCTGATATAACTAATTCATTGATATGTAAGCAACATTTATTGTATAATCTTCAAATTGGTCAAGATGAGTCACTTTTCTACTTTATGTAATGTAGGGCACTATGATAAAGCAATGCATCATATTTTACAAGGTACAAGGTTTTGTAAGTACAAACTTAATCTGCAAAGAGACATTTTAGCTGGCAAATAAACTGCATGCAGTAAAAAAAAAAAAAAAAAAAAAGTGCAATGTTTTTCTCTGCAGATGGTGGCATATTTAAGTATTTAAGAATTGTACCAATGCACATTACTCAAATAAATGTACCTAGTTGCTTTCAACCACTGTATACCAATATGTAATACTAATAATGTCACAATGCACTTGCAACTACAGCCATACATAACAAAGAGGCCGAAGAGAACTGAATTAAATGTAATACAATAAAGAGACAAAGAAGACTGTTAAAGGAGTAACACACATGTATAAAAGTAAGACTAAAACAGTAAGGGTTTTGAAGTGCCGTTATAGGATTTGACAAGACTGGTCGCTTCAGTAAGTCGTCCTGAAGTTTGATGTAAAATGTCTGATTACCTTTCACAGACAAATCAGCGTATGGATTGATTGAAACAAAATGCTGCATAGCTCTACCAAATCTACAACATGGCTTGTATTTGAAAAACCGCAGGTTGTACAGTCAATGAATCGTGTGCAGACGGATCAATGTGCATCAGGTCGGCAACGGCGTGTGACCTCACTTCAACTCCTCCCTATACTTAAATCCTTCTGCTGCATAAAGAATATCCATACGGTCAAACACACCCACACACACACATACACATACAGGCCTTTCTATTGTATGAGGGTAGGAAGCCACACTCCTAAATTAACTGGTCTACTGAAGCAGTCAGGGATAAGCTGACACTCTTAAGAATTATCATCATTATACTGCTGGGTCAAAGATGGGTATCAGATTATCAGTGATGAGAGTGAATACTAACAAATCTCCCTGCAGCCAAGTAGATGAGGAAAGAGGGGTGGCAGCTGTTGCCCTATAAATCTGATCATGTTTCTTCTCCCGGAGGGGCCCAGGAGACTTCCAGAAAGAGCAACCAGAGCTGCCCGATATGTCGGCATCGAGTATCAGTGTTCAGCTGCACCAAATTCACAGCTTCCCTTCCTTCTCGTCTTTGACCTTAGATTTAGCTGCCATTCTCAATGCCAAATACCTCTATTAACTAATTATACAAGAGATTAGATATCTATAAATGGTAGAACCCTTGGGCATTTCTAAAGTATTGCAATTTTAATAATGCTATAATGACTAATGCCTTGATGAAATTGGACAACAGCAATGCAAAAACAAAAAAAAAACAAAACAGGTCTGCCAAAGTATTGAAATGTACATACCATATCTTACACATTTTTTCTGGTCTCTTAAGTGCTTAGCTGAAGAGAGAAGCACCTCTTACACTAACCTCCGTATAATCCCTCACAGAGAGCTCAGACAGTACTCTGGAGCTGTCTGTGATGCGTCCATCAAAACCATTTTCTCTCCTTCTCTAATACTATAGGCAAGGCGTTTGTCCCCAGCAAGGCGAGACAGACTGTAAATAATACCTGCAAACAACCTAAATATATTGAACATAGTGGATGCTGTCAGACTCGAATGTTGGCTTTCATCAAAAATCCTGCAAACACACAATTTGATATCAAAAAAAACTGAAAGTGCCTGCTCACTTAAAAAAACATCAGTAAACCAACAGTCCGCACTGTGACATGCTAAAGGCTATTAAAGAAAGCCACACATTTCCACTCATTTTGAATTATGTACAATACATCACTGACAGACTGACCATAAAAGAAAAATATCTCTTCTGTCTGTGTAGCGCATCCTCAGGGTAAACTCTATATCACATCAGAACCACAGGCCTTTCTGTAATAATGTCCACTGCCCAGTGGTGGTCTGTGGTGCCATGGGGTCTGCACATTGTGATCTGTGGCTCCATGACAACGTGCTAACAGCCAAGGGCATTATTTCATGCTGTTCCACGGGCCCATAGCCTGACTCATCTTTTCTGATATATATCAAGCCCTAGGGATGATGTTCAGTTTAATTATGGATACACGGGACATCAGTCAAAGTTAATGTTGTTCTTGTTTTACACAGCCATCCATACAAGCTGCCTCTGCCACGCCATGAACATCCCAAAGAGATTTGAAAGGAGCGTCACAGAATCTTAGGGCCCGGAAAGCAAAGAAGCCAGGTGAATCTTTGAATAATTGATACGGTCTAATTTTCAAACCGGAGCATGTCTCCAGCTGCTGTCATCTAATCATCATTTCACGGAGAGGGCATCAGAACCTTGTTGCAGGAACGCTTAAAATCAGCGGGATTTTCCTCCGCCAATACTTAGGAAAGCTCTCTGTTGGGGTAGGGATCTCAAAGTGGTTCTTATACCAGAGCCGTGACAAGTACTGCGCTCAGCCTTCCTCTCCTGACAGTAGCCTCCGGCAACACTCATCCCTCCCCTGGTAGAGCTGCAGGCTATATGGTCATTACCTTCAGCCCTGTGGAGCTCTACTTCCCTGGGCAGCCACACACTCAGAGATGTTGATGCTACTTATGAAGGCTCTTCCTTATGGCAAGAATATTAAAAAATATGCCTGGTGGTGCCCACTTGGGAAGATGTCCATCTTTATTGTGTTGGGATGTGAGCAGACTCTTGGAGCTAATGTGCAGGTACTGCTCTCTCCCTGAGCTGACGGGATTAGTATCACCATGTGGAGATCACTTAATGTTATTCTAAAATGCTGATTTAGACTGTTTAAAATGTCTAATACAGCCGCATCTAAAAGTATGTATTTCATTTATCCCTTTGTTTCAACGAAATATGCGGCCAGCTTATCACAGAGGCTTGTGAAATAACAAGCAGTGTAGATTAATTGCAACAGTTCCAGCAACAGAACAGAAGTGATTTCTCCAAAAATATGCTGGTAATGACTGGGTGTCACCCTCCCTCTCTGTGTCTGTATGTATGTGTGCCAGATGATTGTAACCAGCCAGTCTGATGTGATAAAAGAACAGGGAGATGCACTGGCTAAGGTCATTACTTGATTGGTTAACATTGTGATTGTTCTTAAAAATGGACCATTACACTGAATTTGTACAACAATAAGGGGAAAAAAAGCTCTCTCCAAGAAGAGTTAATGACTACCTTTTTATCTCTGTGCTGACATATTCCCCAATTACCTCCACGATTTCCAAACGGATGATGAAGACTGTCAGGAGCAAAAATGCAAAGTAACTCCAACATCGAGACCAACACATGCTCTCCACTGCTGGAGCCAGAGACTCTTGGCTCAGAGTGAGAGCTTCCCAGCCAGCTCTTCTTGGCACCGCTGGCTCTCTGTCCTGGGCATACTGATTCTCATATCGGGGTTCATTTACATAATCCTGCCTGCGATTGGTCTCAGTTTAATGAAGGGTGGTAATGCATTTCTATAATAACAATGTTTCACCCCTCAACATGCCAACATAAACAGAACAGTGTGATGACATCTGGTGAAGCACTCGCTGACTCTATAATCATAAAGAAGAAAAGCGAGTCGTCGTTCAGCGGTGTCAGGGCTCTGGCATTTTCAGAGACAAAGGAGATGTCAAACTTTTTTTTTGGGATGCGTGCTGCTGGCTTCCAGTGTGGCAAAAAGTGAACAGATCCAACCTACAATGGTAGCCATCAACAAAAAAATTCCTTCTCTTCAGTGTCTATGCTGCTATCATCCAAACCGTGCTGCGACTGGCACTGCAACATACTCTCTATAAACCTATTAAATATTGTAGATTAGTGAAAAGTAAATGGTAATTTTTCTTTCAAAAATACTGCTGTATGTGCCATCTTATTATATGCTACTGCTTGAACAGGGAACAACATTTTCATTTGCCAAATCATACCAACAAGCAACAATAGAGGTATTTATAGTAAATATTGCCTTTGTGATAATCTAAGAGAATCCAGTTATCTTTGACTTTGTACTTTTAGAGATCTAATAACCTGGCTGATTGAAAAACTTAAATTGAATAACTAGCAATAGTTTTAACATGAAAGAGTAAAAATAGATTCTTTATCATTTACCTACAAAACAAACACACCGTCTTTAAAAATGATTATATTTTCCCAATACGTTTGTGCCATCAATGCTTCAACAATAACTTAAAGATCTAGGCGGGCAGAGAACAAAGACAAACATTTTGCAGATGTTAAAATTGCACTAATTTGAGAAGCACCGACATCATTTACTGCATCGACAACAATCAAACTGAAAACGCAGACCCCACTAAAGCTCTGACTGAACACCTCCACAGATGGCACTTTATGTCGACTCTGAACTCCTGATGGGAAGTTGGGCTCACACTCACACCTCCAACCTCCCAACACAAGGTTTCTTCTCAAACAATGCAGCCATGGTGGGGAGATTAAGTAGGCTGCCACAGGAGTGCACAATGCTTCATTAGGCCTAGCAAGGAGGGATGTCTGTGCCCAAAGCAATCTGGGACCCAGTGAAATGTCGAAGGACCTCTAATGTAATCCTGCATGCTACTCATTACTGCCCACTGTATTGACTATATTAAAGAGAGTTGGAATGATTATTCAAAGGATCAAATCAATTGTTCACATAATGCCTTCACTCAAGATCTAATCACGGCGTACTTAATGTATTTAATGGTGCTAAGGTCAGCAGTGCACACAAGCATGTATGTGAAGGTGGAGATGGTAATGATTCAAGTAGCTTGTGACAAAAAGTGTGACTGTGCTGAGACAGTGGAATCCTGTCAAATAACTTTTGAGTGTTAATTACAATTGACAGTTAATTCTGCCAAATTGTGGGTCGGCTACCATCCCTGCCTTCCATGGCGTTATAATGATCTTGTGAAGCATTAAGACATCCTGCAACCTACAACATAAATTACCACTGTTGTTAGGGTAGGAGGCATTTCTGTAGTAAATAGTAAATCTGACAATTCTAAGGGGCAATCCCAATTATCAGTGTTCCCAAGTAATCTTCCACCAAGAGTGATACTGCGACTGAAATTACCAACCTAAGGTTAGAAATTGAATTAATTTCCATCCACATAAAAACCCTATACTGACACCCACAAACAAGCGTTCTGGTACATAGAAGTTTGGCATTTGCTCTCAACTTTCATGTTCACTGTATTCTTCTGTAAAAAAAAAAAAAAAAAAAAAAAATGTTGTAGTAAAACTTTCTGTCCTTGATTATGGTGATGTAATGTAAATCCATGCAGCAGCAGCAGCAACATTGCAGTCGTACCACAGAAGTTTGTCTTTTTAGAAGCTTGACGTCTCTCGAGAATTTGGGAAATCCCTTAATTTTTTATGCGGCTTACAAATGGCACAATGTAGTGCATAAACTGAGATTCAGTTTTGTTACTGCATGAGTTTAAGTTTATATCCACACTTTTAAAATATACACTGCTGTTAATGTTGAGGTATTATTAAAAATATATATATTAATATGTTCTACTTATTTATGATTAATATCTAAATGTTCTTACTTGTAATAATTGATAAATTATGAGTGGGGGTTTTTATTCAACATCGGGTGGAAATTATATTCTCAAAATGAAGGGCGTGTCCTTTGTATGAGTCCTGATGAGAGTTTGAATGAGGTTGAAAATGTTGTGAGATCACAGTGTTGTCCTGTGTCCAAAGGGTGTCTCACACTGAAATGTAATCCAGTGGGAACAATCTCTTGGCATCTTCAGAGTAACCAGTGGCCTGAGCTTTGAATCTGTTCGGGCCTTATCAGCAGTCTGTCAGTCATTTTCAAACAGGATCGAGCAAAGCAGATTAGCCTGGCTCTACAGCCGCGACACTGTCGACTCATTTGACTCACAGATGAATGCAAAATTAGCTTTAATTTGTTCAGAACGAGCAAATGGAGGAAACATCCAGCCTCCGGCAAGAGGCTGGATGGAAGGTGTTGTGCCAGAATTGCTCAGTTTTTCACCTCTGCTTGTAGGACATGAAGGTCACAGCGCACGAGGCTCGATGTGGGCCAGCTCTCGGCAGCAGGGCTGGTTGGAGGGGCTGAGCTCCATCTCCAGGAGGACAACAGAGTGCCACTGTCACAGGGAGTATATACCCTCTCTGCCACCGAGAGCGGTCAAGTGGAAGGGGCCAGCCCTTGAGCAGGCACGCTTCTGTGAGTGTGTATGTGTGTGTGACTACGTATGCAGAGGGAGCAATCTGGAGTGTGCTGGAGGGTATGGCCTCTTTGACGTGATAGATTCCCTTTGCAGCCCGCAGAGCCGGGAGGGAGCCAGTCAACATCCTGCCACATGCCCCGCTGTTTATCTTCCAAAATCTGGTGGCGGGTTTCATCCTCTGGGCTTGCCCCAGCCGCTCTCTCCTCTCATCATAATCACCATAACTTATGGTGACATAATGACCATGCACTTTCTAATGTTTTTGCTAGATTAAAAGACTACTGCACTATAACTGATTTCCTGCTATTCAGCCGAGAACACGGCAACCTGCAAGTGGCATTTATATGAGCAAATGTTCGCTGTGCTTTAAAAGACTCAAGCAGAATCAGGTTTCCCAAAACAAGGTAGATAGCTCTGAGCTCTGAGATCATAGCCTCTTACTGAAGAGAAAGAGAGCTGGGAGGGGAAAAAAACTTCCATTCTAAATTCCGTGGCTTCAAAAGTGGATGGAAGCTGAATGCAAATAAAGTTCTGTTTCTCTGTGTTGTGATTTATCACTGTGCCGAGCAGTAGTGCCGGGGCAGGCGGTGTATTGAACGGAATGACTCGCCTCACATATTGGAAAAGCAACTCAACAACAAAGCACAGGAAAAATGGAGCCAGACAGATGGATGACCTTCAGTCCTCCTTGGTGGGAAAAGGTAGAGGAATTTGTTTAGAGAGCTAATCGTTCACTCTGGTAAAAATAATTGTCTGGAGAGCCCATCTATACTTCAAAAAAAATCATTGGGTTCGAGGCACTTTTGTGAAGTCGAATAAAACGATGGGGGGATGAAAGTAATGAATGATGGACCATATAAAAAGAAATAAATGAAGCAAGAAATATGGCTACATGCCATTTTTTAAACTATGTCGGTACAGAATGACAACACTTTTATCTTTCATGAAAAATTGTTATTGAATAAAAGTTGAACAACAAAATCTGAATCACTCTGAGGATGAGAATACAAATGCCTTTCTTATCACGAGCAACATTATGGATGCACCATAACCAAATATTAACACAGCATTTGACATTTCTCTGTGGCACAATGACATTGCAGCACTCTACCTCATACCATGCACTGTTAAACAAGCCTGTTGGGGACAGCAACTGTGTA
The DNA here is from genome assembly GCA_943593645.1 of Bovichtus variegatus. Lineage (NCBI taxonomy): Eukaryota > Metazoa > Chordata > Actinopteri > Perciformes > Bovichtidae > Bovichtus > Bovichtus variegatus. Next base: position 6,385,124 of record CALSCE010009465.1, on the reverse strand, counting down.
CTCAGAATCCTGTTTCAGCTAAATTGCCAAATTTCTGCTGAAAGGCATCTTTTTAATCTCCTGTTGCTTGTTTTCATTTCTTGCGTCCATCGTTGGGCAAAATAGTGAAATGCATGGGGAATTTCGGCTTTGCTGCTGTTTGTTGAAGCCTTTATTTTTGCTGGTTTGTTTATGAACCACTGGGATGCTGTGCTATTCAGCACATCAAGCTACATTCAGCAAAAAAACATTAACGTAGAACAAACGGCATCAGTGTAAATAAAAAGCAAGTCAGCTCCAGGCTTCCAGTTTTACTGTACTCTGATCCTCCAATTAGGTGTTCATTTGGAATTTCCAGTAAACAGGATTGATTGAGTAGGGGCCTTGTGTTTTCCATCTCCCTTCTCTCCATATAATTGTACGGTGATGAGTCATGTCACCATTGCTCTGCCATGGGTGAGCCTCAATCTCCGTGCCCAATGACTGCACCAGAGAGCAATCCTTCAACGCAGCTCTGGCATCAATCTTGCTAGGAAGCAGTTGGCGATGAACCTGGACTGCCTTGAAAAGTTCTTTGGCTGACAGCTTCCATGATCAGCCGTCACAGCTGGCTGTCTGATTCATACCTGAACGCCATATCAAGAGAGAGACAGAGAGAGAGGTCACCCGTCTGCTCTGCTTCCATTTTGAGTGTTCACTACAGAGAACAATAGCACTCTCAATCCCCCTTCAAAATGAGTTACATGTAAAATAAAGAACAGGGAAACCTGTCGAACAACAGGAAAGACTTGGAGCAAACCCAAAAGAATAATGGGACCTCTAGTTTTATATTCACCTCATGTGGCTGAGTAACTAAGGCGCTGGCCTGCTGGTCACCGTTTCATTTTCATTTTAAGGGTAGCAAACAATGAATTTATAATAAAAACTAAAAAATCTGTCAAAGTGGGACCATTTCATTTACATATTTATAGTTACTGTGACGGTATATACCGTGCAACGGTACAAATGTGTCCACTGGTAGAGATTCTGCAATAACATTTCTAACGTGGTAGCTATTTTTAACTGCGTGAGTGCAGGAATCGGCCTGGGGCAGGCGCTCCACCATTTGCCAGGTGCATAAGGACATCGGCGTGTTTCAGCGAGAGGATCGTGCCCTCCTGCGGGAGCTGCAGCAGCGCCCGGCCTGGAAGGATGATACGGTGTCCGCCGCATATTGTCATACAGAAGACGACCGCCAAGGATGATCCAGAGGCTTACCTGTATATTTTTGAGGGCACGGCGGCGGCATGCGGGTGGCCGGGAGAGGAGTGGGCTGCTGGGGTCCTCTGGACATGTTTGATATTATGACCAGCTGAGGAAGGCCTCTTTTTGAGGACGCTCTAGGCGGGTACCAACTTTGCAGAAGACGTCGTCAAATTGGGTCCAGTGTCACCGGCCCACCAGCCTTGAAGCCGCGGTCGTCCTCGCTGAGGATCACCTCTCCCTTCCCCGGCGGAGCCAGAAAGAGAAGACCGGGTCACCGACTGTCCCAGCAGGACGACCAGTTCCAGCCCTGAGGTTGAGGCTTGTGTTCCGTTTGGCTTGTTTGGAGCACCGGCCACCTTTCAGCGGCCTATGGACAGGATTCTGTGTCCCCAATCTGCGTATGCTGCTTCCTACCTCGATGACATCATCATCCACAGCAAGACGTGGGAGCAGCATTTGCAGCAGGTGGGGGCAGTGCTCGAGCCCCTGAGGAGGGCGGGGCTCACAGCCAACCCGAAGAAGTGTGTGGTGGGGCAGAGGGACGTACGGTATCTGGGGTACCACTTGGGTGGCGGGCAGGTGCGGCCACAGGTAGAAAAAAAAACTGCCATTTCCGCCTGCCTGGTGCCCAAAACAAAAAAAGAGATCAGGAGGTTTATGGGGCTGGCGAGCTACTACAAGCGGAGCTGACCAGTCCCGTGACCGGCCAGACCCAGAATCATATTTGACACTTAAATCACATTTGAAGTTTAAATGCCAATCTGTCTCGCCTTAAACAAAGTCATTTGTTGACAGTAGAGATAAGTTAGATAGCTACTAAGAACAGAGATCAAACAGAAACATCTTTTTTTACAGGTACTGTATTTCTACTGTATATTACTTGTAAGAGGAAATAAACATATTATTCTGCAAAAACTGTAGCAATAAGTTTTTACTGGTTTTAACCGGATCTATTTGTTTTGGTGAGGAAACCTCTGCAACGATGAACACTGAAGGAATCCTGACCGGGAGAAGCTTATGACAATGGTAGTGAAGACCCCTTGATTGAGAGTCCCCTAGTGGATGAATAAAATGACATATTGTGTGTTAAAGACTTAAGACCTTGTTAAGAAGATATACAGTTAAGGCAATGTTGTACAATGGTGCAGTAGAAACCACACTCCTTGACTAATATTTTAATAATCTGTGTATCTCACAATTCTGCATCATGAAAATCTCACAGCACTGTTAATTTTTTAAACAAAACCAGACCGAGAGCGTACACTGCTGCCCCGTTTCTCAATACAAGATGTGCAGAAACAGACTGTGTCACTAATCGACACACTGCTTCCATCTCCATATTTGAGCTGAGAGCTCATTGCTCCTAATCCTCACCGACTAATCTGGGAATACGATTGTCATTCACTCTCTCACCGGTATGCTTGATGCACACAAAGAAATCTTCTTCATGCTCATGTTAAAACTCGAGTTATCAGCTTTTAGTGGAGCTGTAAAAAAAAAAAAAAAAAAAAAAGCGTAAAAGCAAACGCAGCTCTGTGAAGGCTTGTTAAATTACTGTAACTAAAAACAGGTGGGAACACTGTCATCTATTATCACCTACTTACACACCAAACACAAAGACATAAATAATTCTTTAATCTGGCAATAACCTTGTTAAGATAATGGATTTTTTTTCATTTTATTCACTGCTATTTGAACCCTATTACAAAATGTAATGTGTATGTTCCTATATTATTATAAGGTCATGGCTGCAATGGCTTTGGCAGCTGAATTATAATGAATGATTCTTTGGCCCACTGCCATTACTTGGAAGTGATGTTTGAGTAGCCCACATTTGGGCAAGATATACGTGACCAACAATTACCCTTCTTTTGTGTCGTCATGCTGCAGACTCTTGCTGGCTCATTCCTCGAAGAAAAGGAAAATCAATTGCTTTCGCTAATATTTGAACACTGCATTTACATACAAGGCGCACACAGAGAGGGAGACCTTCATGTTTCCTAAGAAATACTTTGAATGCCTGAGGTTCACTTATACTACAAGTAAAAAAAGGCTATTAAATGTGTGCCATAATGCTTGTCCTGCCCATAACAGCTATTTAGCTTCTACTCCCATCCTCCAGGACAGTAAAGAAATCAAAACCATGACAAGCTTATAAAGCGGCTTTCTTGTGTCTTCAAGCTATTATGCATTCTTTTGCCAGCACTGCAGAGGGGAGTTGTGCTCTAATTAAACTCACCTCCAAATATCCTTGCCGACACATCCAGAATACTCAAAAGCTTTTAAAAAGTGGCTGAGATGGGAATTTGTTATGCATGTACGCAGCATTGCTAATAAATCCCTGTTTAGACTTCAGCCAAGATTAGCGTTGCAACCTGCAGAACACATCTCCAGCGTGCCGCTGAGTCACAGAGGTCACTATTCAAATTCTTTGACACATGAAAGCCTCCTGTGATTGAACCAGTCCTCAGAGGTAACGCCAGCTGCCGGAGGAGGGTTGTGTGAACTGTTAACTACTGACTGCTGCAGCAAACATCTGCGGGGATAAAAAGATTTGCTACAATTCAACATTATCAAAGCTAAGAAAATAAAGCTCAAACGACGAAGCAGCATTCAATCTAAATATGGGGGAGGAACACACAACACTGCAACACATTTTCTGGCTGTTCTCTGAGGTAATGTCAAATTTTAGTTTCGACTGTTAACTGTGAAGAAAATAAACCCCCTGACTAATGCATGCAGATCTTACTTTTGAGAAGTGAGGGACATCATTCATTGGAGAAATATAGTGAAAACAAGTAATTAATAAGAATTTGTGTAATTTAAAGGCTCAATCAACCCAGCATCATTTGTGCATTGTTGCTCCGTCAGGAAGCTTTTAGAGAAGGCAGGACCTTAGGATTGATGTAAAATAGTTGGATAAACACACCCTGGTCAGGGAGGAGAGCAGTGTGTTCGTTAACAGCTCCATCCCCACAAAAAGAAAGGAACAAACTGCGATAAAAGCTTATTAGCTACCTGTTTGGATTAAATCTGATCACTCGGGGCTGCAGCAACAGCAACAGCAGCTAGATGTATTTCTACTTTCCCTAGCACTTTGTAAATCACATGCATTTTGATTTCATTATAAGTCCACATAAAATCTCTGCCTGGCACCAATTTTCATGCCCCGTGAAAAATGACATTGCCGTCACCTTTAGAGATATACCTTCAAACATGACTGCTAATCTACTGCATTTGCTAAGTGCTTGAGGGGAAAGGGTGAGTTATTAAGATTGAAAGTAAAGACATCCTAAACGATTAAACACATAATTAACAGCCACTGCATGAAGGGCATGACTTGTCAAATCTCAAGGGATTTTTCCTGATCGGCCGGCTTAAATCTCCCACAAGTAATTCTTCTGCTCCAAACACAACATCAGCTCAGACACACAAACTAAACCACTGCGCCTAAAGCAAATCAAACTTCCTCAATCTTTCAAAAATATGTCTGCTGTTATTCTTGCGATTATGCTATCCAAACGTCCTGGAAATCCAAAGTGAATTCATCTTTTCGCAGTAGCCTTCCAAAATACTTTAAAAACAGCACTAAAGCTACATCTGGGGTTTATTCGACATCCAAACTAACAAGTAGGCCATAGCTCTGTTCCAGGCAGAAATCAGTGTCCTGCGTCCCCCTCCAACCAAAACAAGTTCAACAATTACATCTCTTTGAGGAGAGATAATTATTCACCTATGTGCCAAATGAACATTTTTGTTTGTCCGACAACAAAGTATAAACCACAAGTCTTGAGTGACAATCCAGAAAATCAAGCTGAGCTTTGGCCGCTGCCCCAGAACAAGCATCTGTCAAAACAAAGAGATCTTGTTTTCAAAATATATAAATAAATAAATAAACAACTTATGATCCATGGATGAAATGCAAAAAAAAAAAAAGGAAATTGACAAAGAACTGTGGAATCTCAACAGACATAAGCGGGACAATCATAGCAATTTTACTCTTGGGCAAAAAAGGAAAAAAAAAACGTCAATGGCTTTTGGCAGTAGAAATAATGGCAGTATGCCAAACTGCAAGATTATACATTACGAAGAAAATAACCTTTAAGGATGCTGATGTTCAAGCAATTCAAACAGTGAAAATAGCCTCTAATACTGAATTATAAATGCATAACGTATCTTCAACAATCAACAGCTTTATTTTGTGTGTATTTACATGAAAACTAATCCCTGATTACAGGTAGCATCTATGATTCTTTAAAAGGGGGACTTACTTACTGGAGAAGGGAAATATATGAATTACCGTTCAGAAATTAAATAGACCCTAGAATAATCATGATCAATGTCAGTGCGGAGACTGTGCTCTGCTTGGTGTAAAAGATCAGTCATGAGGTCACACCTTTACAGCTTGTTTTTTTGGCATACAATTTAGGTGTTGCATTTCATACCAACAACAGATTTGGCACACTTTCCAACTGCTGAAGTACGACAAAGGACAGACAAAAATCCCAGAAGCTTACTTGCCAACCGAGGACGCATCAGTCATGGACTTTGGCTAATGGGATTGAAAGAAGAGCCCCGTCATTCACTGTGAGGATGATGCATCACGTGCAAAATGCGCTTCCTCTCTACATAGCTGGTTCAGATGTGAGAATGAATTCAATAAAATAAGATCATTCATTCACCGCCTTATTGTTATTCAGGGTCACAGGGACAATCCTATCACCCATTAAACAAAAAGGCGGGAAACACAGCGGACAGCTCAACAGACAATCATTTTACATTTATGCCTAAGGGCAATGGATGTGACTTGCATGTGCTAGCAATATATAAAGAGAAATACCATAATCTTACTGTGTCTTTAATACAATAATTTATTCATGAGAAAGAGAAAAATACTTTACTCTACATAATTTTTCTGATCAAAAAACCTAAAAAAAATGTTTTGAAATAAAAACACCTTGCAAAAAAAGAAACCGACTTAAAAAATAACCTAAACTGACCGACCTGAAAACTGAGCAGTAATTCAGTAACTTTACCTTTGTAGATCTATTTCTTCTCTTCTACGGCAGAGACGTCATTAAGGTGCCAAGTATTTAGCACCTCTTAATTTCTGCATATTACATTGGCTGCTGTTCGGATATTAGAGGGAAGCAGAGAAGCAAATCACAAAAGCAGCCACAGGGACACAATAAGACCATCTCACAATGTCCACTTCAACTGGAAATGACACCTACTCCGTGAGTATCCAGGTTGCCTGCAAGGCCCAATAATATCTCCTCACAAATGTTTCACAAATGTAGCCGCCATTTCCCCAGTTAAACACAATTCATTCATAACTAGCAGCAGGCCGCATGAGGTGATGTCAAACAAGGCTGTGGGTGGTTGTTAGGTGAGTGTAAAGATGTGTGATTCCCATTTCCCCCATGCTCATAAATGGGATAGATAGCCACTGTCAGTCAGCATCACATCCATTGTGTGCCGCTGGATTATTAGCTGCAAACACACACACACACACACACACACACACACACACACACACACACACA
>CALSCE010009465.1:6310108-6378344 GCA_943593645.1 Bovichtus variegatus | reverse complement strand
CACACACTTTCTCTTCCTCACTGCTTATTTTTTTATGTGCATTCTCGAGATTTAGGGAACAGATTCATGCTGCAGCACCCCCAGTGGTATGATTGGAAAACTGCAGTTGAATTACAGCTGACCTCATTTGGAAGACACTTGATGGTAAATAAATCACTTGGTAATCTGGAAGAAAACAAAAATAGTTGCATCTGTTCACGCCTTTGTCTGTGTTTGAGTAGGAATGTTATTGTTTGAGGATGTTTTTTTTTTTAAATTAGGTATTTGAATAAAATGTCCATGGCAGGTATAATTTAAGGAGGCATTAGAACACAGTAGGCCTCCTTGTAGTAACTCTTATTTTCCTGTCTTTATTTATTTGTATAAAACAAGGGCAAAGAACAGTGTCCTGGTGGTCTAATGCGCATAACTGCAGCTTCATGGGGAGAGACAGAGGGGTTAACATGCAACAGGTCCTTCCACCATATACTATCAAATAAAGGCAATAATGCCCCTATAAAATCCTACAAAAAGACAAAGGCTGTATGTTATGTGAACGTTCCAAAGTACAACACTTTTCAACTTCGGATCATTTCCGTGTCACCACACAGCAACCAATCTGAATATACATTATGTACAGTATCATATAAGACATTTTGTCCTTCCTTTCCCTATTCATTTTACTCCACTAAAAAATTGAGACACTTTACAAATGCAAGGCTATACAATTTCATTCCTTTTCTAGGACCACCGTTCACCAGCACTGGACCAGCATTTATAACCTGCCGATTGTCGAGTGCATATCATGTTTTCATCTGTCATAGTGTGGCCTGCCATTAGGTGATGTTTTGTTTGTTTCATGTTACTCATTCATGTTTTAATGTTTCCCGTATTATTGTTACTCACCTCTCGTTTCAGATCACTTCACCTCCTGCCTTTGTGTGTTTTGATTAGTTTCACCTGTCCCTCTTTAGCCCTGCACTCACCAGACCCACTGCTCACCTGTTCCCACTTCAACATTAGTCGATCAGTTTATACTAGCCCGGTTCCTTTGTTGGAGTTTTGTTTTCCTGTTATCTGCCAGGTTTATCTGTACCGTCTCTGAGACTGCATTTGGGTTCTACCTGCCTGTGCTGCTCTCCTGTGACATTGTCGGGCTTTGTCTTCTGTTGCCCACCATGTTCGAGCCCATTACACTCTACTTCCTGAATCAACAGAGCAGCTTGTCTAAACAGACTGAATGTCTGTAAATAAAAGCTAATCAGATGTATCTCAAAACAAATGATCCATGTTACGTCGCCAGATGAGCAGAACTCCATGATGGCACCCACGGGGTTTCGAGATGCTTTGTGGCGAAGACTCCTTTTCGAAATAACTTAACATAGAGAAGGGAGGTTAACTGAGCAGGTTGTCACCTCGTAATCAGTCTTATATTCAAATCCATGAGACAATTTGATAGGAAAGGTTTATTTTAGAGCCTTTTATCGTCAACTGTCGGAGTTTGTCAGAAGGGTCAACATTTGTAAAAAAAAAATAAAAATCAAATATATCAATTAGAATATTCCACCTAACTAAAAGCAATTTTCTCATATTTAAGAATATTTGGATTGACAGGGTGTCATTGTGCCTCTCACAACTTATCTGTTTTAGTGCAGTCACTTAAAATATGTATAATTACACTTAATGGAGAACTACAATTTAATTTATTTCATTTGCTAGTCACTGTGTGGTGTGTCCTGTATTATGAAGCTAATTAGGTCATTTGCTCCATTGAAGACATTGTTTGGAGATTAAGTTGCTCTGACCCATCTGGCTAATGGCTTGGTAGGGTCTCAACTCCTATTAAAATATCTGCCACGAAGGACATAGAAATATATTGAATCCTATTATTGTCCTAATCTAATTATTCAACATCAGTGGAGTATCATTTCCACATAGCCCCTGACAATTCAGCCATAATTGAAAAAAAAATCCAAAAGGAGTTTTAAACCTACATCAGTTAAATGCTGATTAATTTATTTGAATAGCCTAATTTAAGACAATATAATGTACGTTAGGCTATAAACAATTTACTATGAACATGATGGATTTTTTTATGTTGTATTGTGTGAATAGAGTTGCATTACAGAAAACACTAATTCCAGCAGCCAGTATCTTTTTCCTAGAACCTCCTTCAGCTTAAAATAGTAACATCTAGTCATAATGATCCCAAAGTGAATAAGTAATCAGGAAGATAACAGTTAGAGCAAATAGCTAATGGGAGGCTTCACAAGTTCTCACCCATCTGCCATTTCATCAACTTCTGGTTGGCGTAATCTTCGGCTTATGACTCATATCCATCTGCCTAGTCTGAAAAGGGTTGCAATGATACTCTGGCCAACTCTAGTGCCCTTGTTACTAAACTGCCAGCCACTGGCATCAAATATAAAATGGCACAGACGGATGCGCTCTCTGGCACATGTTTTAGACACTGCCAGAATATAGATAAAACTGATAATAAACCACTTAAAAGAGCAGAGCCTTAAAGGCTGAACTCACTGCCTTGGTAATGTCATGTTGCCAAAGTTGGATAACTAAATTCAAAACATAAAGTGGTGTTCTGCACAGTGATTCCATCTCAAAACTGTCATTACTGAACTCCCAGCAGACTGCCCAGCAGCAATAGAGACAGAAGCACATCATAAGTTCATTTAATTACATCACAACTGCATGACAAAAACTAAGGCATCATTTGTCGGTCATGAAGAGGTTATTACACTGTTATAACTAAGTCATTTAACTCATTAAAGGCTCTGCCCCAGGAGATTTAAATATAATTATAAGGGCATTATTATATTACTTTTACTTTACTTATTTACACATTATAATATTAATTTCCTTCATTTGCCCACATATTGGAAAATGCAAATCATTAAACTGTAAGTAACTGACCAAAACCAGCTGAACCTGCTCTTTCCTCAGGCTAAATAAGTGCACAGCTTTGTAGACATATGTACAGTAAGTACAATATAGCGTATACATTGTTAAATACATATGCTGTACATATACAAAAACAAGAACATTTTTGTCTAGAGTCATCATTTAATTATTGCATTGCTCTATTGTTCAAAGTCGAGGTAACTATGTAAACAATTCAAGTTGAAATAAGTTATTTAAAAAAGGCACTTAGCAGTGTTTTGTAGGCTGAAGTCAGTGTTATACAGTATTACTGTAAGTGTGACATGCTTTAATGAAGATAAGAAAACGCTGCAGCTCAAGTTTTTGGACTAAAGTCATATTCCTTTCAGTTCTTCTGTTGATAAAGATCAACTCGACCTCAGCCGTAGAGGAGCTGCATTCCTTAAATTGCATAAGATGTTATGCAGAGTTTTCTGAGAGCCCTCCAAGCATGATTTTTGGTGATTTTCAGGTCAAACTGCACACTTAATAAAGACAGAGCTTACAGCTTCAACACAAATCTAAAGTTTGCTCAATCTCCCTGATTATAATGGGGTCGTTTACATAAGCCTCACACAATCAGGTAAAACAGATATCATCTGTCGTCTGCCACCACCGACTAATATCAGTGTTGTACTCTCATCAACGACAATCATTTCTGCAATTAAATGACTATAACCGGTGAAAACAGGATCTACGACAAACTTGATAGAAGACAAACTGTGAGAACTTGCAGCCACTGAAGAACCCATAGCTGTTGGTGCAATTGTCATTTATAATACATTAGTATGTAACAGCCTGTTTTTTTCTGCAAGCTTTTCATTTTCATGACAACTTGATTGTGTATTTACACAAAGATTGAAAGCTGAGTGCGCATAATGATCATGGCTGCAATCTTGCATTCAGAAAATACATTTAATTAGCTTGGCAAAGTGCTAAGAAATAGCCTTGAAATAGGACATTGGGGCCTGGATGCAAACTCTCCCATCTCAATTATAAAGGCTAATATCATTTCAAGGAAGACAAACATGGCCACGAGCGGTGCTTGAGTCAAGCAACAGGAGGCCTCGCCAAGGGCAATGTGACTGCTGATGAACCCACGAGTCAACAGCAGATTTAATCACTGTGTCCCACTTGGCACATAATGGGAGAGTTCAGACAGATTTATCTTAGTAGGTCTTTGAACCTACATTCGCTCTATTCTTTTTTTTTTTTTTTATCTCATCAAGTGGAAGTGGCACTGCAGAAAGTATGACAAGTTTCATTTCCAGTGGGTCGTCATGACAAGCAAGACCTAGATCCCAACCCAACAAACAAACTTAATTAGAAAGAAAGCAAGCACTGCGGTGTACCTGCTGTCCTTCCTGCCCTGCAGAAACAAACAGCGTATAGTAAACTTTAGTAGAATTTAGCCTCATCGTCACCTGTGTCACTCACACTCACACTCACACAAGTGAGTTTTCAAATCATTTAAAAAAATGTCCAAAAAAATTCAGCATTCGCATTCTTTTTCTATTTGTTTTTTTAAACAGCATTTTTAAATATTAGATGATCATTTTATTATCAGTCTTGTTATTTTTGTTATTATATTATGTGGGTTGCTAAAGAGGTGGAATTCTTCAATTGTTTTTATCCTCCTCTTTTTCCTGTTACACAGATAAATAAAAGAACATTATCATTCTTAACCTGCAGTATTACCAGTTCACTGCAAGGTCAATTTAAAGTTAGTAAAGGATGGGTCAGATACCTGTTGTGTGATTTGAATTAATTCATAGTAAATTCAGAGATCATTACCTTTTCAAGCGTAGGAGGAGGACAATCTGCAAACCTTGTCAGAATGGCAGAAACTGAAACTAAAACCTCTTTCACTCATAATAAAAGCTATTAACAACTCTGCAGTGCGCTTGCCATATGTTGCTATCTATGGAGACCAGCACAGCTTGCTACCAAGATGGGCTGACCTGCTCCATCAATTACTGTTCCTTGTTTCCTGGCCAACCAAATACCAGGAAATAGACTGTGAGGTTGGCTCAGGTGCACGTGATTAGCTTGAAATAAATGTTAACAGATAATAGCAAGAGTGTGTGTTTTTATGTTGCATATACACAACCAGAATAATAAGTGTGACACACATGTAGTCTGTGAAACAGAAGACAATTATAGACCTAACTATGTAGTTAGTAATGCAGTTGTATGACAACAGTATGTGCATAATGATTGACAAAAATGAAGATGGAAGTCTGACTGAATAATTAAGCAGTGATAAAGGAAAAGCTAATCAATAAAACAGCTATGATCTAAAAGTGTTTCCGCCTTACACAGACGCACAGACACACAGATACACACACACACACACGCACGCACACACGCACACACACGCACGCACACACACACACACACACACACACACAGACACACACACAGGCCTGCCAGCAGCCACGCCCGACTCCGGTCTTCTCTGTTTGCTTAACTATGCAGTCTTGAGGTGTACACTGAGTGGGCTGGGCTGGCTGTGGGAAACACAAGCTGATAATATCTAATCCTCTGTGTGAAGGACATATTTGTCTCTCCACCCAGTGTCCAACATGTTTAATAAACCCAGAGTAGCCAGCTGAAACTTGACTGCAGCACACCCATTCACAAGCTTTTGAAAAACATGCAGCTTCTCATTGCCATTTAAAACTATGATGCGTCATGTGAAAAAATAAAGCTTAAATGATACAAATAAAGACTAGGAATTGTAATTGTTGCTATGTGACCTACAGTATATGTATTAAATCTAAAGACTGATCTATAATGGATTTGACTCCATGTTGTATTTAGCAAGCCCCCCCACCTTGAAGGTCAAATACAATTCTTTATGTTATTGTGGCAGAGTCTGCAAGTCAATCTCTATATCCTGGTGATCCAGATAAGACTTCATAAGTTCATCACAGCGTGAGCCCTATAGATGAGGAGGAAGCAAGATATCTCTCTCTGCACCTTGATATCACAACATCATCAAAAGGATGGCAGGAAAAACTACAGCCACACAGTATGCTGGCGCCGAAGGGAAATTTTTAGGTGATCTGGTTTGACTGCTCACAAGCTGAGAGTGCTTGTGGTGCACTTACTAAAATGTTTGTTGTTGAGATTAAAAACTTAAAGTAGGTTTTGTGCCAGAGCTCTTGTTATGTTGTGACTTTTCTGCTGCCATTTCAGTGTTTGTGTGGGAGCGCTTACGCAAGTGAGCTGACACCCACTTTGCCAGAGCCAAATTTGAGTTGTTGCATATGCACCATCCTTTGTGAGACACATCTGCACAAAATCTCCTCTAAAACAATTTCACCCCAGGGGAATTGCCACCTTGCAATACTTGCATTATGCTGAACAGCCAGCCCAATCAGGCCGATGCATGTACTGTATGCAAGTACCAGCTGTTGTAACAGAGATCACGCTTCATTTTCATATTCACGGCTTTGTTTACCTGCCGAGAGCACTGGCTGCTGGATTGCACTCGCACCTAGCTTGTACTTTGTGCAGACATTTCAGAAACATTTTAATCAAGGATTTCTCGACTTCCTCAGACAAATATGCAATCACATTGTCCTATTTAATAGATTTATGTTTTTTAAATGATGAACTGATGTAATAAAACATAATCCAGCTCTGCAGATAGTAGCTGCCTTTGTTATTTATAACTTTGCTGCTGTGAGATGGCCCTGCCTATCAACTGAATAACCAATGAAAGCATCTCAGAAGATTTGCCTCGAAAACCTGAAAGGGTTTTCAATGGGCCGGCATCATGCTGAGACTTCAGATGAACAGGGTGAGCAGAAAGGTCTTGCCCTCCTACGATCATGCGACAGCTTGTTCAGCAAGATTTCTTATTGTTCTGATTGTTAACTATTGTGGAGGCATTACTGCCAAGACAGGTCACCAAGAAAGCTTTCCCTGCGCACAGTCTGAAACCTTGGAACTTAGCTGCACGCAGTGAATCATGAGCGGAGAAATGTATTTTGCTAACTTTCATCCATTCTTGTCAGTGTCTGCTGTGTGTAATTATATCTGTCGAGGCAAGCGTTGCATTGTGAATGCAGAGTGAAGACGCCTTTACATACTGATAGCACAAGTACTGTACTTCGATTTGTTCAAGAACAAGTGATTGAGAAAACACTGTCAGCACAAACAAAGCCTGGAGTTGTAATAGTGAAGCCGTTTGACAAGCATTTATCAAACTGGACAATTTGTATGTGACATATGTGTATTTGAAAGTTTTTATGTCTGCTGTTTTTATAACCACCCTTTTACAAAATGTTGAAAAGTCAGGAGGAGTGATGGTGCTTCTGTCTTATGTTTTAATTCAGAGCACTGCCAGAATTTCTGTTTGTATTTTCATAGCGTTGCTCTCTGAATTGTTCAGTATGCATCACAGGCCTCTGGCCATAGAGCCGTGGCAGAGAAGAGCCTTCACTATGCTCCAGACAACTGTGGTGAAATGATATTAAGCTAACACACCAAGCTTGTTATCAACCTAACTGCCACTTGATAGAAAATAGCTATTCCTAAGACTGTAGCTTGCTATACAAATGCTTTAATTTAGTCCTTGTATGCCAAGGGGTTTAGTGGTGTAAATGTGTGAATCAACATACTGTTATCTTTCTTCTTCCATGTTTTCCGACAACTTCCACTAGATATTACAGGATATGGACTGAAAAACATCACCCAGGGGGAGTTAAGAGGGTGGCCCACTAATGCAGGCTTTGCCAGCAGTCAGCTTCTCTTACCCTTAGGCCCAAACAAATGAATAAGGAAACAAATTATGTTTAGCTTAAACAGTTTTAAGGTGAAAGCCAGCTTGACACCTGAGTAATGCTGACAGAACAGATTCTAAATGAGGTGCAGAACACATGGTGCTCAACCATAGGGTGAGCGATCTAGCCCACAGTACCTGCTCCAGGGACGTGGAGGAGGGAAAATATTGACAAGCAAGCACCATGGAGTGTGTCGACGCAAACTGAGCAGCTCTAAATATAATGACAATTATCGCTGCTGCCTTGGCTTCATCAAGCAGCAGAGGAAAAAAATGTTCTGGGATTGTTTCTGATTGTCACTTGAAACTTGAAGTACTTCACATTCAGCAGCTCAGATTTCCAACACCCCCCCCACACACACCACTACAGAAGTTGAATACACCCCGTCTTATTTGATTTGCTTGAAAGGAGTCCAACTGAAGTGACAAAAAATGGGGGTTGCAGCACACAAGCCTTCTCACAAGGGCCTAAAACATTAAGAGTTGAAATGTACTGTAATGTTTTTAAACACCTCGACACCTCTGAAAAATTCACATCATTTATCGAGCAAAAGTGCCAATTATTTGTTGGTTTGAGAATGCTTTGACTGTAATTTGACTGTTTGGATTGCTGTTCAGAAAAAATACAAGCCATTCTAAAATGTCACCTTGGCCTCTAGGAACATGTGATTTTCATCTTTTAACAATTTTCCAACATTGTATGGGCTAACTGATTAATCTAAAAAGAACTAATAATGAACGGAAAAAAACATGTTAATTACATATGCTGGAGATCCCTTTAAACCTGTAAGGTGAGCTTTTTGAAATCCTTGGCTTACAGCACATGATATAAAAACAATGCTGTAGACTAAAAGGGCATACTTTAAAAATACAGGTTTTTTTTGTGTTTTCTTTTTACCTTTGGTTCGAATATATTAAGCCCTGACTTTGATCAGTCATATTTCCCTGTTAATGTGTGAAGATACTACAGATCTTGAAAAGACAATGACATGGTAAATTTCCTTGACGGCCAGCGAGCTTAAAAACTTTATGTGACCACTATACTATCAACATCCCAATGTGAGAGGAGGCAGAGCAGCTATCAAACCATCACTCTGGGTTGAAGCACTAATATCCTGTAATGACATCGCTGTGACTTTATTAACATAATATACGTACAGTATCACTGTCTAATGTGGTGCCTAAAGGCTGTACCTCTCTCATGTAAAATTTTACTAAATGCACTATGAACTTTGCCTTTTGTACTGCATGTGTACATTTAACAACGTACTTGCCTATCAATACCAAAAGCAAAACTTATTACAGGTTGTTCTGCAATGCTGTATACAGTACAACCTTCCTTATAACCCTAAAGCTCAGTGCTTTAGATCTTGTAGGGTTTCACCTTAAAACAAATTGGGGTGATGTTTCTTAAAAGGCCAGTATTGCACTTTTGTTGTTTTCTGATTCCTCTACCTGCAATTCAGCAGAGTCTTTGTGAGAAGTAGTGCTCCCATGCTCTTTCCAGGCCATGGGCTGTACAGTAATCAATGTTGATGAATGAGTAGGAAGGCTCTCTTTATTCCAGCCCTCGCTGAATAGAAAGTTTCCATTATCTTCCACAATGTATTCACTCTATCAAAGTGACAGGGTTGAGGCAAGCCACACTCCATTGCCCTCACTGTGCCCATACCTACCTTCATCCGTCTACTCAGAAGAACAGGGAAAGCCGGAAGAGAGTGATAAAATAACACTGCACAAACCTACAAAATCTATAAGACTTTAACTCTTGCGTCTCATCCATCAAAGCTGTAAGGATACAATTACGTGCATGCGTTGTGCAAAAATATCCACTGTAACAGGAAATAATTCACGAGAGGATGGAGGTTGGTATTTTCTTTTTCTTTGAACCATTTGACAAAATATCACTTTAGGACATTTTTAAAGAAAAATCACATAGGAAAAAAAAAAAACATTTACCCATTTTGTTCAAGCAATACTTCACTTTGCTACAATAGATTTATTTTTCAGCACACTTTGTACCTGGTGTGACTTGGCTAGCCATCACCATCTGGCACTACTCATACAAAGACATTTGTAATGTGTTTTCAGTGTCTCTGTATCATGTAAAGCAATAAACAAACAAAATATTTACATTGGTTATTGCTTTCCTACGGTTTAAGAAGAAGGTGCTGTAATAAGAACTAGAATATCAAGACTATTACAATTATGTTGGTGACATCCTATCAGATTATTGATAATAAGTGTAATAAGGCTGCTAAAAGTGGTACTTGACTTCTCTACAACTCTAAATCGAGTCTTTGCAGTTGCCTTACAAATCTCTGGACTGGGTGAGTAAAGTGTGAGTATAAGATTATGGAGTTTTTATATTTGAAAAAGTGATATCAACTGATTGCAATAAAACGTTTTCAGTATTTTTCAATTAGTAGCAATATTATTAAAGGAATTTTATTCTCACATGAATGTTTTTTTTCCCCCACCCTTACCTTTTACCCCTAAAAATTATTATCTTCAAGATTCTTGTCCTTATCTTCTATCCATGTCCAATTCCATTGTCTTGATTTAAACGTATTAAAACAACCTGTACATACAACCAGCTGATCTCCTAAACCGGAGTCCTCCATGTGTATCCGAGGACATGTGACATTATCATCTGGCTCTGTACATCTGCCAAACATTCACAGTCACTTAATAAAGAGCAGAAGTGGAATGCAGAGGAGCGACACTGGCCATAAAGAGCAGCCAGTATGCACAGTGGTCCCAGCTTCCTGTATCATTATGTTACGCTGCGGTTGCCTTTTCAGAGGCTGCATTCATTGTTTTTTCTTGTTGATCTTGGGATTTCGCCGTCTCCTGAGTATAGGGTCATGCTCTTCTCCATTAGTTCTGTTAAACGGCCTGCGCCTCCTACTGTAAAATAATACAACACAAAAAAACAAAATCCGGTAGTGCATAAACTAGTGAGATGGAGGAGGATTTTTTTCTTCATACTTCATGCTGAAAGAGGAACAGAGCATTTCTTCTATGGGATTATCTGCTGCCTTTGTTTTACACATCGATCATTCATTTGTTATTGCATTTCTTCACAGTGTTTGTTCTAAGTGTGAATTCGGTGACCTAATGTCTGTTTTGAGAGAAATTCACTGCTTGTGATATTATTAAACATGACAGTGTAGGGCCCAGTAGCTGTAATGATTTATATCACTGAATGAGTATAAAAAAAAAATAAAAAATCAGGAATGCTGAACAAAATCAAAATTCAGACACCTTTTGATGTCAAGCAATGAATCTAATTATATCTGATATCCCACCTCTTCTATTTAACTTCATCTCAGGCGCTCACTGTTAGAGCCACTAAATGCCATCTTCTACTGTGCTACTTTTAACGGCTTGCACCTCAACTGTGAAGTCGGTATTATAAGTTTGGAAGGTCATACACCTCAAATATTGGATTTCAAAATGTAAAAACATCAATTAAACGTTGGTGTAATTAGGAGCAAAAACTGAGACGTTTGAAAATACTCAGCTGTCTGTGGAAACTAATTTCAGAAAGCTGTAATTATTTTCTCCTGGAATCTTCCTGCACTGCTGAAAGGTAAGCCGTTTAGTGTTTCCACAGAACCAGATGGTCTCGCTCGCAATACTGAGAAGCATTGAGAGTAAACAAGATGAAGTGGCTCGGTCTGAATGCATCGACCGATCTATCAAAGAGATCCTTACCTTGATGATAAAATTGTGTCTGTATTGCATAAAGCCTTAAAAGGGTAAAGCAACAATGTGCTTTACAATCAGAATAATAAACACAAAACACTGCAAACTAAAAGAGAACATCGAGAGGCCTTTCCATGCAGCTTGAAATTGCATTCATGCAGGAGATGGATTTCTAATAAAAGTCTAATAAAAACTGAAATAAGATGAAGAGGTGCCTTGACATTTTAAATTTTAGTTATTCTTCACCAGGCTTGCATCACATAATGGGGAAAGGTTTTAACATTTGTCCTTTAGCCACCATAAAGACTGCTTATTAGCATTTTCATTTCTAAATGAACATATTTAAATGCATAATATATCCCCCTGATATCTGTGTGATGGTCAAGTCTGTCCCATGTATGCAACACAAGCCGAGTTCTGTTTAACGGTGGCTGCCTAGAAGGATCCAGTTTGCAGTAGCAGGGATAAGCTTCTATCCTTCTTATTGTAAACCCTCAATACAAAAGCTGTTAGGTTTTGGCTGCATTATTCGTAAAACTCTGGCATGTAAGCATCTTATCTGGATTGTGTTATCTTTTTTCCAGAACATCCCAACTAACACCTGAACTGGAATATGAAACCGTGCATGACCATTTACCCAATATTCAGAGCAATGCATGCTTGTAAATCAGGGATGTTACAAGGAACTCCTTTTCCTGTCATTTAAACAGAAGTTTAAAATTAGACAAGTTGACTACTCTAAAAGTAAGAAAGCAGTAAGAAAAGAGTCAGAATTGAACACAATTTAATCTATAAGGTAAAAAACATTGTCTGAAAAAATGTTGCGCATATAAGAGCAATGTGAAATCGGCGTTAACATTCATAGCAAACGGATGCTCGTTTTTATAAAGCAACATTTGACTATGAAGACATGACATCGTGTGCATATTATGTAAATCGGCATTGTACTTTAAATGTGTACATTGATAAAATACAAATTTTAATAAGAAGTTCAACCGACTAGTATTCCTGGTGCCAATTAGAAAGGGTAGCGAAGTTCACTCTACTCAGTGACAAATAACACACGTCCCTAATGTAAATACACTCAAACAAGTGGGTTTGTATCCCCTTAAATCGAGTAGCAATCAGCGCCAATAAAAGCGGTCAAGAAGCTTCTCAAACCAGCAATGTGTGCTTAGATCTCATCTATACAGGGAGACAGATATGATGGGCATGACAGGAGTCTATATCTGACAGAGACCTGTTCCTTCTGAACTGCACTTAGCCATTGCAACGGCTTTCATCACTGATCCTCAAGAGGCCAATTTCCATCTGCTACGAATATTTATGTTACCTAAAACGAACCTGATTGCTTACGCGCCTCATCATCAGTGTCATCGGCTTACTGGGATGTAAACAGTCCTCATCGCGTCCATGGTTTATGCCAGGTGGATGGCTGGCTGATCAAAATGACAAACTGTTATTGTGATGCGACAGCTCTTTGGCATTAAGCATATAAGGCTGCAGGGATCATCACCGCATGCTAATGTTCCTAATACGAAGGACCAGAGCGCTTCCAAGGTGACTGAAAAGCCTTGTTTGATGTGAAATTAAAATGTCATTTGTTGCAGAAAACACAGACGCATCAACAAGCTAATCATTTACATGTTTGTTTCTGTGCCAGGGCACTGCTGGGCAGGCGGGCCACAATGTTTTTCAACTAAATTACCAATCATTCATTCATTGGTGCAGTTACCCTTGATCAGCGAGTGCCCTTATAAAGCTCAGGCAGTGTAACTCATAATATAAAATGGAAAATGGAATTGCATGTTTTATCCAACTAAATCTTATATATTTAGTGCAGCGTCCCTGTGCCCTAGATTTAAAAAACAAAGCACCAGCTCTGCCTTTGTTCACTGTAAAATGGCTTCATCTGTGTTACTCAGACAGATATAACGTAATGCTGAGCTTTAGGGTTACAAGGTATTTTTCTGTAATTCTGCAGACATGGAATACTTCTTTCATTGCAGGCTCCTCCTGCAGGATTTGTCACATGCAATTCTATCTAATGCACAAGACAAATGTCATCATCCGTCAGCTACACTACCAAATGAATAGAGTACGTGTCAGTAACTGTCAATTACTCTGACTAACACTTGACAGGTTTGAGAATCTTAAAATGATGGTGTTGTTGATGAGCAAGCAAAGCACCTCTGCCTCAGAGAGCCTCCAAAGCCTCCAAAGCTTCAAAAGCCTATGTTAACACAGACAACAATGCACCGATATTTGTTTAATTCAAACAGCATTTTCAGTCTTGGCTCACATTGTTACCTGCCACCTGTTCTGTGTTTGACTGCTCAAACTCATCTACCGTGAGCACTGTGCAGACTTTCTAAGAGACTGTTTATCATATTTGTTTGATTCCAACAGACCGAACTACAGATCTAACACTTAGCTGGTCAATTTACATAATGTTAATCTTCTAACCTGACTACCTTTTACAGCAGGGCAGGCCAAACTGGACCTACGGCTTTATCGCGAGTTACAGTTTTAGACTATGTTTGCCAAATTTCGAGATAATTCACAGAATCCTTGAAAACACAATTACTGAGAAAATCCGACACTTACAAATCTCATACCTAATCACCTCTCACCAGCAACCCATGAGAAAGCAAAAACAAACACAAAGTATAATGAAGCAGGCTGAGCACAAAACCCAAAATAATTAGCCAATTAAAGGTGTGAAGCAACAAAGAGGAGGCAGCGTGTGCAAAGTCTCAAGGTCAAACACATTTAAATGCAAATTCAAATAACCGATCAGCGAGGAGGACATGTGGTGTAACGACCACATACAAATGAAACCATCTGCCTCCGTAAAGCCAAAGTAGCTGAATAGTTTACAGGAATGCACTTACATTGTGCTGTAAATTAGCAAACTGCCTAGATGAGTTTACAGAGCAATTACCAATCATCAAGAAGTGATATAAAAAAGGGACAACGCAAGCTAGTTGAATAATGATAAATGCAATTTAGAGTCTGCATAAGGTGCCTGGGAGGAGAGGAGAACACCAACCAATTCTGTACTTACTTTGCAGCATTCCACATGTTTGTTGATTGATAGCATGCGCCAACACGTAGCATTTATTGATAAGTGATTTTTCAGACCAGCCACCACGCAGTAGCTGGCAGGTTAAGACGAAGTGGAGGAAAACCACATTTGAAATGCCGAGGGTGTAGAAACACAGACAACCCAATCAATACAACTAAAACCAGGCTACACAATTTCTTTGTGTCAAACTTGTTAAAGGGTTTTTAAAAAGAGACCTGTCAAATATGTAGTAGACGTATTCCACTGTCGGACACAGGGCGGCTTTGGGCAAACTCACAGAAGTTTCATTGAATAATTATCTAAATGTATAGTGATCAAAATCAGCAAAAAAGACAATCGACGAACCGAATCATATTATTCTTGTAGCTTAAATCTTCATCTGATAAACAACATTTAACTTCGCTCAAAGTTAACTTGATCCTTGATGATGTGTTTTCGCTTGAGTGTACCACCCATTATTTTCAGCCTCCTCCGTGAAGAACTACTAAATGAATTTCAGTGGACGCAGCCGCCACACACACACTCAGATGTTTGCACATTCAGACAGACACACACAAACTGTCTGCACCCAAGTGTGAATTCCTCAGATTTAATTAGAAGCTAATTTTGAGTCATTATACAACTCCAAACAATATGGAAATGAGCTCATAGGTTCCTGACAGTTCAGTTGACTTTGACCAGAGAGAAGCATGACAAATTAAAGAAAAAAATATCTTGTTTATTAGCGTCTAGTTTACTAACCAATTATCTGATAGCTGAACGGGGGCATTAAGGGGCTTCACTGTGGAAACTTGTATCTAGGATGCACCGATCAGACTTTGTCAGCCCAGACGCTGATACCGATACCTGGGCTTTGGGTATCGGCTGATACTGAGTACCAATCCGATCCCAGCGTTTAATAATACGCTGTATGCATTACTGTGACTGGATCATTTGTTATGTGTAAGGCAACTTCAGGTTTGACTCAAACATTTCTTTCTTAACTTTGTAAAAACCAAAATGTAACAAAGATATACATTTAATAAAATCTTAATTATTTAAAAAAATTATAAATTCTACAACAGCAGCTTGGTAAAACATTATATATTATAATTTAAGTGTAAACCTTGAAAATTGAATTGAGTAGATAAGCCACAGATACCCAAACCAGCTATCTGAGTCAGTATCCGCCCGATATCCAATATCAGTACATCCCTACTAGTATCTAAGGTGTCAACACCTCTGCATTCAGAAAAACTGATTTTCTTCCCCAGCAGCTGTTTACAGTAATATGCATTAAAGATTGATCTTCAGGAGCTCCATTAACATTATTGGTCTACAGCCATGTAACCACTAATGCATATCCCCGATTATTACAGAAAGTGCACTATTTTCTGACAAGCCTTACAGTGAAATATTCAGATAAGTTTGTGGTTATTCTGCCACTCCCTGCTGGTGAGGGACTGCTTCATTCTCTTTTTTATTATTCAAAATTTGTTTCCCATTTTATTTTTCACTATAATTATTTTTCTTTTTCCAATGTATCACAGTTAAAAGTGAGAAGCATGCAAGCTTTGAATGAATCTTCAGTCATCTATCTATTCACTCACTTCAAAGTCAACCAGAAATTATGACTTTGACTGCTTTTGCATTGAACATGGTACTAAATAAATGAGCAACTCAACACTGATCTAATGTTTATTCCACTGTTATTACAAGGTCTTTTATACAAACTTTCTCTTTAATTCAATGCTGTCAGTCATCCTCACCACAAAAGTAAACTTCCTGTGATTACATTATGATATGTATAATGCACAGGAAGCCGTAGAAATAACACCATTTACATTAAATCAAAATGCTAATGAGACCTAATTGCACAGCAGTGTTGTTTTAAGCTTAAATATGTCTAGAAACTTCAAATGAGTTTCCAGCACAGACTAACCCTTCATACACACTGAATCTTTACTTCAGACGAGCAAAAAAAAAACAATTTTTTATAGTTAACTAATTAAAAATAACTCTCACATCCAATCTGATACTACCAGCCCGACACTGATCACAGTGTTAAACAAAAACCTACAAATTCTCATTGATAAAAAATACTGATAATCTATTTAATCATTCATTGCTTTTTTAACTAATTCAGACTTACTTGAATCCGTCAACAGAGCAGACATTTGATGACTGAAATTACAGTGTTGACTCCCACTCTGACATCTGAACCAGGTTTTTATGAATCGTCTTATATTGTCTATGCACTGTGTACAGTATGTGTGTGGGAGTTGATTTTATGTTGCCAACAGTTTAGAGCCTGTAACAGGATTTGTGCATTCGTGCTAACTGAATAAGTCGCTTTTAATATTTAATGATAATGTCTGAGCCCTGATGAAATGCTATTTATTGTCAGTGTGAAGTGTAAGCTAGTTTTGAACATTTCCTCCAAATATGTTACATTTTAAACCTTCTTTTGTAGACTGCAATGGAGGTTTGTATTGTTTCGGTAACAAGAGTGATTCATCTTCAGGTCATTTACATTGTAACCCCAATTTATGTCACATCCTTTGTGTTTTCCCCTAGTCTAATCCAGCAGCAAAAAGTAACAAAAAAAAAAAATGAAGGAAGATGTCTTGATGACCAAAGTAAAACATCCTCATTACTTCCAGCAGCCCACATGAGAGCTCAGACTTCTGGGAGTGCTGCTATCTCTCACAGGAAAAAAACATGAAGTCCAAACAATTTCATAATTTACAATATATTTAAAAAAAAATAAAAAAGTCTGACAAAATACATTTGAAGAATTTCTACTATTTGTAATCAGAAAAGCCTATACTCCAGGAGGATATTGATAAAGAAAAAACAAGGCCTATTCTCTCTCTGTATTCTGATACTGGAAGCCTGATTATTGATTATTATATTATTATATATTATTATATTACTGATTATAAGTCAACCCCTGTATGTCTGGAGTTTAGTTTGGCTCAAAGACGCATAATTGTTGGTAGAAATAATACATGTACTTAATTACCTGTCTAGTGTGTTCTAAAAGTGTCCTTTGCTTGAGTATGGAGGGGACTTTGCTCAAGCAACCTTCAGCATTGTTCTGCGCAAACTCCAGATCTCAGAGCCGGCGCTGCATAATGGAGACAAACTCACAGCTAAGCAAAACAAAAGCAGCGATTTGTCTGACTTTGAATCCATCAAGCTTTTAACCTTGCGAGGATAAGTATGTTTAGATGAGTGCTGAACTTGTTGCATAAATACAAAGAGTAGTTAGTAGTTTCTCAAGTTCTCTGAATTGTTCTTAAATCTTAATGTATCCCTGAATCAACTGTCAGGTCTGCCGTGTCAGACCAGCAGATTCCCTACAGCAGCTGCAATGTTCCTAATTGCTGAAAATGTCACATTCTACTGGATAATCATCTTTTATAATAAGAGGCTCTATACCCAAACTGGGAAAGAACGATTATCTTCCTGAATTTAAGTGATTCTTACAAAGCACTGTGCAGGAGAATGCACACACAACATATTGCTGTAATGATTGAGCGTGGGAGATCAGATTGACTTGATAATCCCTCCTCCGACACTTCCTTTTATCTGAGTAAGTGTGCTTCTTTGCCGAGTTCTTGTGCCACATGGGGATTATTTGCAAATTTTTGTGGTTTATCTTGTTTAGCACATTTAACGAGCCGGCAGGGCATGCAGAGGTAAGCAAACATACATGGATTATGAATTGCTACTATATTCAACATCCAGGCCTCATGTCATTTATGAATCTTCAAAAGTAAAAAATCTTTCAGGGTGAACTCATTACAAAAAACTGACATATTTTCTCAGTTATTGCTAACAATATCCAGCCATGCAGATAGATTGGCTATATGTGCAGAGGTTTTGAGATGAAATTTCTGCTGCCATCCCAATACAATCGAGGTAATTTTGTTTCTGCTCCCTAGATATAGGACAACAATTTTCTTTGTGTGTGTGTGTCTTTCAAAAGACAAAGTCCTGTGTACTTCGAGTAATCCAAAGACCTTGCTATACACTGTTTACACAGTTTAGTGAAAACTACTCTTGGCTAGATGTGTGGATTATCCAGAGTTACTGTGATACTGATTCTAAAAAGACACGAAGATGTGGAGTTTTCCAATGCTTTGAGCTTTATTCACCTCCACTGTATTGTGGGTGGCAGCAGGAATCTAAACGATGCACATCTCAAAACCTTGTGGCAATGAGCCAAAGCCCAGCACCACTAGGAATAAATGGAAATATGTCTTTATATGATTTGGGTGAACTGACCCTTTAAAGCTTAATGGAATGATTTGGCATAATAGTGACACGCTGAAAAGAGGCTACGAATTGGCAACAGTAGTCAGTTTATGATGATATTAGATAATGAAGCAACAAGTGCAGCATATCTCACCGGATTGGGAAACAAACACAGAAGAATAACATTGCTTTTGCCAGGCTAGCCTCTAGCGCCACCGTAAGGTTTACATCTTTGGTTGCATTTGACATTTTTCGATACCTGTTAGATGTATTGTTATGACATTTTATACAGATATTCCTGTTCCCCTCAGGATAAATTGTAGTATCTTTGGTGATCCTCTGATTTGATCATCAGGTCAGAATGCATCCACTACATTTGCAAAACTAATGACACTCTTCTATAAAGCCTTAGCTATATATACTCTGTTTATCATTTCTGTTCATAAACACAAAACACAATTTTGAGCGCACCAGGGATCACAACAAGCATTTTAAAAAGGGTCTCAGCTAAATGCTTCCTAACATCCTGTAGGAGTCGACTACAACACTGCTAACACTTAAAAGTTAACATTTTGCAATGAAAATCATCACATAAAGCTTTAAATTATTCCGATTCATTAAGCTACATAGTGTATTTCGTCAATGGCCATGATGAGAAAAAATAAAGTTAAAACACAGTAGATATAAGACTTTGGCTTAAAACTACAGAGGCAGTAAACTATTGCAGATTCATGGGCAGAAGGTCACTGGTTCAAATCCATGTATCATTTGGGGAAATCGGCTTAATGATTACCTTAAAGCTGCCCTTAAGCAAGGCACGTAACCTTCAGCTGCTCCAGAGAAGCTGCTCAGTGATCAGTAGTATAAGACTGTAGTTGTCCAGGGCAGCTCCCAGGTGTGGTTGTGTTTTGAATCTGAGGTATGGAGCGACTGGATGCGAGCATGTGTGACCAGCAATCCTGGCCTGGAAAACTGGCCTGCCTGCAGCCACCACATCAGCACTGCTGTAGCTAAGCTAATAGGCAGTTTAAAGAAGTAAGATAGCTGATGTCAGCACGCTGAGACTGCATATGGTCAGACGGATATACTCTCTCACTAGTTCAATATGAATGCTCTCAGAGTTAGAAGATTCCTTTTTCACCAGTATCTTCACACAGCTTCCTGCAGTACTGGATGATTGTATTATTCTCAAGAAATCAACAGTCTAAAGTAAGAATCCATAACATTTACACATGAGCACATTTCTGTTTTACCACCATCTGTGCTGATTGATCCAGCACGACATAAATCATCATATACAGATGAAAGCTTTTGTTCTGAACACTCAGGATTTTTCCTTGAAAGACTCATCTGACTCTATGGGATGCAAGAATTTATATATTTTACATTCGCGACACAGAAACAGAGTCCTTTGTCTGGGATTACTACAAGAATAACTGGCTAGTTAGCTACAGCAGTGATGGTCACTGACAAAGACAAAAACAGCATGCACTGTATCATCTCAAAACCAGAAACATCATAGCAAAAAAGTTCATTTTGATGTTTGAATATTTGCTCAGAATTTATTGGTAGTGAGTTACATCCAAAAAGAATTCATCCTAACAAAAGGTTTTTTTTTTGATCATTAATTCTGGATCTGGAACATTCAACAAAGTTTGTTATGGATTCGAGTTTTACATCTAAACTTTGACACTAAAAATATTTTACCATTTCTTGCTTTATCTCGCGTATCAATAAATTTTTTAACTGCGATTATCACATTTTACAAATTTTCACAAGAATGTAGAGTCATTTTGATGAAAACTGCACAAGCTATAAAAGAGTTGGTAATTTTAGGTTTAGAAATAAGTCTTCTTCAGGCACAGTCTGCAAAACAAGATGTTCACATCTTCTTATAACCTTACCTTCCTATAGCACATACACAGGTGTACAATTATTCAATCGCCACCTTACATTCAAAGCCAAGTCTTAGGTGCAAATAGTCCAAAGCACTGCTTACCTGCTGATTAGTAGGCCTTTACGTCACTTAAGACCTGCAGTAGGAAACTTGGCACTCTGGTAGCAGGAGATAGCCATTTCAATTTTTGAAAGTTTGAAGGTCTTCATTACCCGTTATCTAACATGACGCCATATTACTGTGACCCAGAATATTTCCTGTTAGCGGCTGGTGGGAGTGGAGATGCTGAAAGAGGAATATTTTAGGTGTACTGTTCAGCTTATTCTCAATAGGATTCTCACAGCTGCTGTTTGGAGTAAGAATCAATTTGATTTCTTAGTTTGAGCGAACAGGCTAAATCTAGAGGATCTAAATTGAGGTTGAGGAGATCATTATTGTCTTGCTATTTTTATCCAATGGCAGCAGTATAATCATGTAATGATTATTTGACTTACTTAAATAGTATTCTGATGGCTGTCTTTTTATTCTGCCGTCATTTTTAATCTGTCTGTGTCCTATCCACCAATTCTCAAAACAAAAGACAAGAGGGATACAGGGCTAACATTTACTTTATCAATTTTACACTTCCCACTCACTTTACTGTACATGCCTCTAATTTTAACCATGAAAAATCCCGTGAATAATCTTAGTAAATTGTTTTAAAGTCTACCTCCTCCTCCAGCACAACACATGCTCACCTGGGTTTTTCCTGCCAACTATAATAGCATTGCACCTTTGAGAAAAGGAAAGTTTAGATGGTTATCTGAGGTGCACAAAACAACATGACAACTGCCATGCACGGGTTCAACTTCATTTCCTGACTCACAGCGAGATCGAATGTAAGCAATATGGTTCACTGTGAGCTTGTTTTATCTCGACTGCAGGCTGCCATTCATCTGCCAGGCGCTTGTAATTGCATTTGGGTGTCAGAGGGAATGGGATGTGTCCTCACAGTAGATGTGTATAGACAGATGGACTGAGGATCTGCATTGACCTCCTGATGGTGACAGGCCATGATACCTCACACCATGTTGGCCTGACAACAAAGGAGCCTTTCAGTGCAATAATCTGACGTTGTGCAGTTATTGAGCCGGTCAGATAGCAACAGGCTTAGAGCATGACTTACAAATTAACGTACAGATTTCCTGGCACAACATAAAGTTGACAAACAATAAGGATGCATGACAAAACTTCTGCCTCTTAGCCCAAGAGTGTTAGGATAACTCTACTAAAGCCTTGGTCATTTTGGGATTGTCTTTCACCTTGTGAGTCTGGCCATATTAACATGCAAGGTGTGCCAAGGTCTTGGTACGCAACCTTAAAAGGTATGGCAGTTAGTCGATGCAAAATACTGAATAATTTATGGGAGGACAAATAAATTCCAGGCAACAACACAACACCGGACTCTGGGGCCGATTGGTTATTAACGTGAAGTTGGTCAGGAAACTTTGGGCTGTTAAAAAGGGCAATGGCTGAATATCTTATTTGAGGAATTAGTATGGGGCTTGCCAGTGCATACAGAGGCCAAATCAATGTGTGGCAGGCAATGAATTTAAGCAGCGGTGGGAAGTGAAACAAAAATATTATGAATGTCAGGATGCAATTTGATATTGCTTTTATGTTATTTGCCTAAAATATATCATGAGTAAGGATTGCTATTGCATTGACAGAGATTAAATCTTACATTTCTTCAAGAGTCCAGACGCCGTGAACATGAGCATGTGCACATCAGCACCATTAACCTCTTTTATGCATTCGTGTGGTGATGACCTGGAGGCTGTTCATTTCATCACTGTTAAGATGCATTTGAGGGAAATCATCTGAACTCTTGTAAATATTAAAGTATATATTTTTTGAGTGTGTTTGCTGTTGAAAGGACAGTAAGCTGATAGACTTACTAGATAGTAGAAAAACCTTAAAATGTCTCTATTAAAGCAACAGTCCAAACTAGCCGTAGAAGATACACATGATTGTGGCAACTACGTGTGCTTGATGTTGGTCATCTGATATGATATTTAAATCAAACTCAGAAAGATGTCACTCTCAGTAACAGTGATCCTGCATACAGCAGCAACTCGTGTTCCATCTTCAAAAACAATTAACAGATGCCTGTAAGGGACTTTCACTTGAGGCATCTCCTTACCATCTGCTACATCACGGCTTTGACATTAATGCCCACTGTGAGAACACCGAACATCAAAAGCATTTCATTCACAGCTATGAGAAGTACACTGAAGGCTAAAAATGAAAATTAATTTAGCTCACAAAATACTGTAACCTTTGAAAAGTGCCATATTCATAATGGTGTAAAATTAGAAACACTTCTGCTTAGCTTAGGTCATCTGTCATCAAGCATTCATTCATGCTTTTGACTAATGTGAGGTGAATATAAAATAGTCTGGTATTTCTACATGAAATGACGGCACATCTGGTATTTAATATCTCTTACACTATAAGGTTGCATATTAACACTGCCAATTTCATCCTGTAAGAATCTGTACTACGCAGATATACGGAAAGAGAAATCTCAATTCAAATAACTGGTGAAGCAGAAAATGTTCTCTCTGTGATAAGCTCTTTGGAATACTTGACTGACAGATATCCGCAGCATGGGCCTTCCCTGCAGGCTTCTACATTCACGCACGCACGCACGCTCACTAACACGCACGCTCACTAACACGCACGCTCACTAACACGCTCACACGCATGCTCAGACAACTGGAACACAGGACAGCAGTTATCCAATACTGAAGACATTGGCGCTCCACAATTACCTCATGCTAATGCAATGGTAAAAATGGAAAATAGGTCACACCATGAAATTAGTGCTTTTAAAACAAGAAAGTCTGAAATAATAGGTTTTGTGTTGTGGTTCATGTGTCAGACCTTCTTGTCATTATCTAGTTTGTCTGAATAGAATCTAATTCTCAGTCAGTCTTAACAGATGAGGAATGTGTTCAGTGTGGGGTTTTTTTTAAAGGTATAAATTCTGATTTGTGTGTGGGATCACATTCCTAAAACAGATGCATCATGACAGACAAACAAATATCTAGTTTCTAGTATCTTCATGCCATTTAGTTTTGAATATCAGAGTGTCTCGTATTGAAGAAAAAAAAAAAGCTTGATTGCGCCGATAGGACTGAAAACTTCTGATTAGATAGAGTAGTTTTGTTTCAGCGTGCATTCATAAAAGATGACAAGCAGAATAAATGACATTAATTAACACACTGACATTTTCAACCACTGAGAAACCTACAGTATTGGTATAAAAAAAACAAAACAGAAGCCATTGTTGGAGCAGCCTTGCACTACTTTTTATTTGGCTCCTGCTGCTACTGTCTGCGGTTACATCTAGATATGATTTGCAGATTGTTTTGTAACGAAATTAACAGGCCACATACTGATACAGAGAGAAACTCAAGTGCAATATTTCTAACAGCTGCGAGACTGACTTCTCTTCTGTAGGACTGCACTTCAGCCAAAAGTCTAAATCCAGGTTAATGCAAAAACAAAGATGGCAGAGTGTGCTTGGTAAAAGCTATGTAAATACAACTAAAATGAAGAATTTAAAACAATAATGACTAAATTCATTCAGTCAAAATCTTTGCACAAGCGCAAGCCTTTGGAAGCTTTCTATAATTGTGAAAGGACAAGAAGAAAAGCCAAGGTTCACAGATGCCATACTGAGCCTAGAGCGCCAACAACAACCATGGAACCATGAATGCTGAAATTAATGTGGAAGTGCCTTAAGATGCAGCTCCCTGATGGCTGCTAGATGCTGGCTCTGAATAAAACTGTTTTGAAGTGAATGGGAAACCTTCCAACTTATATCTAGAAATACAAAGTCAACTGTTTTTTTTCCTGCAGAAGTTAGGCCCTGAATAGCTAATGCCGCTTCTTCTAATGTGTCTCTATTTCTGTTCAGAAGATATTAATGTAAAGAGTGCTATGTTTGGGGTCGTCTTTTCTTCACTGACAGCTGTCTCATGCTATCACACTCAGCGTCAATGGTTGCTTGCTCACCTCAATACCCCCACTGGCATGACCTCTGTTGTACAAATTTAGATTTTTCTGCTTCCTGCTAAAAATAGCATTGAGCTATAAATCCAATGTGATGCTTTAAAGCATATCTTTTTTGATATTAATGATATCGATTGTGAAAAATGCCCATCATAGCTTGCCAAATATTAACTGATATGTACAAAATAAATGTATGGTATGTGCACTTTTGTATCATGGCATTGATAAATACTGTGATTTAACACATTTTCTGTAAATTCAATGTAGAAACAAATGCAGTGAAATCCCAGTAGATCTATTATGGAAGTAAACCAATCGCAGCTCATTAAAATTATGCATCATTTTCCGTATTGGCCAAATAAACATCTGTAAAGTCCCACCAAAAACACGGATGGTTGACTAGTAGTTTTTTTTTGCCGAACTCTAACCCAAGTTGTTATCTTGTCCGTTTTGTCCGACCAACAGTCTAAAACGCAAATATATAAAATGTCCAATGCTATAAAAACTGAGATGATTGTTTTTACAATCTCATAGTTTAAAACATCCCTTCATCAGCCTATGGATCATGTCACATATGCTGAATGCATTTTTTTTTTTTTTACCTACGGTCTATGTACCGAGCTTTCATGCGCCATGAAGCAGAATGAACCAGGGATATACAGTAAACCCAACAACCACTACACCTGGAAAAACACAGTGTAATTTGAATAAATGCTGCCCAAATCTCAAAGTGCTGCTCACTCAACTTTGTGGTCAAGTAATTTTTTCGAGCTACAGTCGTCACAGACGCGTTGGGGCTATACAAAGGATGAGACACGTGGCTGCCCCACTTCCTCCTGCTCAGCTCTGCAGTAAACATCTCAAGACATCACAATCACTGGCTTGCTGCTTGCTTTACCAAAGAATGTCTGGAAACCTGTCTGAGAGCTCACTCAGGTATAGCAGAAGGCCCAGCAGTGCCTCAATGCAAATCGCCTCCGCACATTGGCAGCTCCTTTGTTGTTATCTCCTCTGATACAGTACGTCAAGTTCATTTAGAGATCTCAAAGAAGCCCGGCCAGAAAGTATTTACATTCCAGGATCCTGAAAGTGTCATATTGGCATATACAGCTCACAGCCAAGCTTTGCCTTTGAGCATTAGCCTATGATTTATCACCTAAAACAGACTCCTTCCCTATTTTATGATCAAATCTTTTTTTTTTTTTAAAAACAGTGTAAATCCATTCTCTCTTTCTTGAGCATTTCTGCAAGCCTTCAGACACATTTCAAGGGGATCCCACATCACCAACACTGCCGGGACGAAACACCAACAGCTGTGTAGCCCAGAGACATTGTAATTGCTGGATTATGATGAGCATATACGAAAGGATACCCTGTACTTTATTAATAAGAGGCAGGAAGGAAAACATAAATCACAGCCACCCAACTCACTTTTTGAATCTTCAAGGTTTCACTTTGAACCAGGAATACCAAAAGGGTCAATTACAGAGAGATAATCCATAACTAATTCACTTGATTGATGGTCTAATTATGCCTGTTTATGTCATGCTTGATAATTCACTCTTTGATAAGCATAAGCACCCTCTTGAAACTCAGAGCAGTGGCAATAATGAGCATGCGAACATGGGTATTGCTTGGAGCTTTTATCACGACCCTCAATACAGTTTATAATACTCAATTTAGATCTTAGACTGTCTCACATAAACACATTCATAAACATCTAGGATCCTTTTAGTTAGTTACTAAAGAGTCGGGATCTTATACTTATTGTCTGACCTATTTGCTGATACCGATATGTATGGGATAAGCTAATATTGGCCCATAAGACAGGCAATGCTGAAAATATCCATTCTGTCCCCTCCTGCTCACCATTTAGTTATAGTCATTGGTATATACAGTTACTGTTCAGCTGTTAATCAGGGGCCTCTTTCAACTCATATTCAACATGTATGCTCCAAATTGCAACATGAGATCATGAAACGGTACAGTATTTCCTGTGTTGCTGCACCGAGATGTCATTCACATCACTGTTTTATGATTGCCAAGTCCTCTGACAAAAGAATCATAAATTACTAATGTATTACTGCATGTGATCAGCTGTATCGGCACGAGTGGTCACAGAGTGGCTTAGAGACAGAAAGTTGGCATCTTAAATTAACAAAAACATGAGGCTGTTATTTCCAGATCGATCGCTGAAGAAGGTATGAAGAACGCTGGCTTAGTGTTAAGACGGAGAGAAAAAGATGTGTCTACAAGTTTATCTAGCTCGGTGTGGATGTGGTCACTTACTACATACAGCAGCTATGAGGTGATGCTAATGTTTAGATTGTATAATTAAACCCAAAAAGCACCTTTCATCACTGGAGGATACCATTAAAGCATATAACTTGATTATTACTGTCTTCCAGGGATAAGAATACATTCTTTGAGTACTTCATGAAATATTATTACTCCAATTATTATGATTTTTTATGAATCCCCACATCTAGGCCTTGCATACATTTTTGATGGAGTTTGAGTAAAAAACGCAAGTTACAGAACCCCACTGTAATCTCTTGTGAATGCAGGCCAATTACATAACTGAGGAACACAAACAGGCCTATAAAGGCTCTACTGTGCAGCTTCTGAGACGATGGAAGTCAGAGCGAAAAGTACTTAAGCGCCCCGCTTTTAAGAATAATGTAACAATTGTGGAAAGTTCAGCTTTTATTACCATTTCTGGGAACTGTTTGCCACCATGTATAACAAAGGCATGTTTCCTTCCGTGCTGGGTTTCTCACTTAACTGTAAGATAGTTCCCCAAACGAACCATTAAGAAACTAAATTTCCCAACGCAAAGAACCATGTGGGTGGCAAGTGTAGAGGTAGGAAAGAAGTCAGGATCAGGAAGTTATTGAAATCTTCATTACAAGTTCCAATCATCAGCACTTCCAGAGGTTTTGTTTTCAGAGTCAAACATTTACTGAGTGTAGATATGAGACTAGATGTAATCCAATTTCAGGATTTACATTTCTGCAAATATCGCAACTTTAATTTTGGAAGCAATTCTCAAGCAAGTTTTCTTTACTGAAGTGACACAATCCCCTTCACAGTGAGAGCTGAATGAAAGTCCCTGGAGAGTGCATTAGTGTAAATGTATTTTTAAAACGTGGGGCGCTTCCAGGTAAATCAGTTTATCTTTAAAGTTTCTGATGGAGGATGGATGGAAGGGAAGGTGTAACGTCATTACTTGCCAAGAGATTATGAAAATAAATCCTTCCTGCCAGCTTGCTTAAGGATATACTAAAGGAAATACATGCTTGATTTGATTATAATGTAACCTGAAGAAGAATTTGAGCACCCCACATTGGAGAAGTATACTCCTCTTATAGTATAAAGGTGCTATTCCGGTACAAGTGGGAAAAGGAGGAGGATTTGCCTGCTTTAATGAAAGACTTTTTTTTTTTTCTTTTTAATCTTCCTTCTGATGTATCACACAGAGAATATATAAACTAAATATCATGGATTAACCATGACATTTCATTTTCTTAGCACGGTTTTATAAATAATTATACATGTATATTAGATAAGAAATATACTAATTTATTGAATAACGGAAGACAAACGATTGCTGGACACTTCCATACGGTGCTACAGTATGTAGAAAGTAACAGGCTCTGCAGCTCTTACGGGGGTGGTATTTGGTACAGGCAGGGGAAATAAGTGTAAATTAAAGGATAATATAATAAAGAAAACAAAAGTTAAAAAAAAATAGCTTAGGGAATGAATGCAACACCAAAAATTGATTCATTAGCAGTTTCAAATGTTGCTTGGACCTGCGTGCGGTCTCTCTCACGCCCAAACTTAGTAAAAGTATTTTATCTGCTAAAACAGTAGACTTGTATTGACTTGAAGAACATAAAAGTACTCTATTCTTTTTTAAAAGTGTAATCAACAACATTAAAAACGCATCACAGATTGTGTGCTGCTAACTAAGCATTCGAGGGATTGTTTTTAAACTCAAAGCCCCTGTTTGAACATTCAAAAACTATATCAGGAAAAGACATGCCCATGAGGCATCTGTTAGTGCACATGAAGTCCCAGATTAATTAGGGACTCTATTAGTTCATTCAAAAGTGATGATCACATGTAATTTATGCCAAATCGCAAGAAATATCACACCATAAAAGAGGTCTTGAAATGAAAAGCAATGGGTAATCATGCATAATGTGGCCTTCTCCATGCAGGAAATGCATAAAGTTAGTATTTTCATAAGACCACTTCATTTCTATGACAGGAGGACCCTAAAGCGCTGATTAATATCATGTATAAAATTAATTGTTTTGATAGTAAATGAAAAGACTGACTGCTTGCCTCTAAATTCAGAGAGGCATGTTGTGATTAATCTAGTGCGGTTTCATTATGTATAACCCAGCGCCCAGCAGACCCACTGCTGCTACATTTAACTCAATGTGGAGCATAAATTTAGAGATCATACTCTACTTACAGGAAATTAATTTACATGAATTACACTGGCATTAGATATGGATTCTGTCAATTTGAAGTGGAGCAAAAGGAGAAAAAGAAATCATTACTTACAATAGTTTTTCATGTTTGTGGTTTCATGTCATCTATGCAACCATCTGACAGCCCCAATCTGCAGTTTTTGAAGGTGTAGTGTACATTACAACGATTCAACAACCCTTTTAACAACTATTGCCATTATAGTCTTCCACATCCATCCCTTTCATTAATGCTATATGTGTAAAATGTGGTGGTGGAAAAAGCAGTTGTATTTTTCCCATCCTCCCTATTCTGATAATTTTCTGCAGCTTTGTGCTTCATGATAGTATCAGCTTATCTGCATACTTACTATACTGTATATTCAGACCTTTTAACCATTAGAGGTTCACTTTAAAGTCAATTTCTTTTTAATATAAATTAGCAGTCTAACCAGTCTTTAAAGCTCCTTACAGCTCAATATTCAATATGAATGTCATATATTGTATTCATTAAAACACCGAGCGGGTCAGTATGACACAAA
Organism: Bovichtus variegatus; assembly: GCA_943593645.1. Lineage (NCBI taxonomy): Eukaryota > Metazoa > Chordata > Actinopteri > Perciformes > Bovichtidae > Bovichtus > Bovichtus variegatus. Next base: position 6,348,616 of record CALSCE010009465.1, on the reverse strand, counting down.
TGTAGGAAAATCATTAAGTGGAAATAATGGTACAGTGAATAATTAAAGCAAACAGTGTGTTGGTTCAAGCATAAATATGCTTGTGGCTGATCTCTGTTCTTTGGAGAGATCTGTTATAAAGCCAATTATTGGAAACGATTCCAAGAGCTGTGCTCTTTGACTTCATGACAGCATATTGCAAGGGCTGTTTCCATGGTTTCTGTTAATTCACAGCAATAATGCAGCAACTCTATTTCCCTCTTTAAAAGAAAACATTTGAGGGCTTTTAAAAATTTGCAAAGGCCAAATTATGAACGCCTTACAGCACACCTCCTGCTACTTGGGACTATGGGTCAACATTAGTTGCTTTTTATGCAATAAAAGTAATATTCCCTCATAAAATGTCACATCATTACCAGGCATATCAAACAGCAGGGAGCTCTGTGTACTGCAGAGGGAGGTCAATACTATGATGGTGTGTTCTCTAATTTATTCACTACACATACTAAGACTTCCTTTTAACACATCAGGTAGCATATCTTAACATTAGCTTTGAATGTGACCACGGTCCAAAAGTGTCCTGGTAGCGTTCCCAAGAAAGTTTCGGACTGATTTCTATGTGGCTTTGGGAAATATATAACTAACAAGGATTGTGAAAAGATTGTAATTATAAGATGAGCCGTGTTATCTGGGTGTGTAGTAGAATTTGAATGATAGACTTCCATTCCATGAGCCTCAGTAAGGCGTAGGCTTCTCATCAAATGTGTATCAGATTTACACCCTTTTCTGTGTTAACTCTGGTCTCATAGTGAAGAAATGACTGTGGGTTATAGTTTCAGTTTTACTACTGAATGTGAAAATCCCACTAGAGCCTGTCAATCTGGAAGTTTGACAAAGCCTTTTTCAAGCTAAGAATATCTTGAAAACACATATTTCTTATTACTGCTCCTGTATTGCCATTGGCAAAAGTGTAAGTAATTCAGGATCACCCTGGTGCAGTGTTCGAAAAGAATATCTTAAAATATCCTGATTGTGTTTCACTGAGTGTGTTTGGAAAACGAGAAAAGTAGAGAACGGTTTAAAGTCAGACACAATTACAAGTATCATCAGTTACACTTGCACTGTGCACATTATTACTTTTTTTTCATGTGATGAATCTCAGTGATGAAATATATTGTTTTCCATTTTCTTGTTGCCCTTTAGATACATTAAAGATTTGTCATGAAACAGACCTGAATCTTTCGGTGTGTGCTTTTCGTCTTGTGGTCATTGTGATTGAATCGATTATGAGTCATAATTCACGATGTGTTAGTTATTTTGTTTAGGATTAATATTTTACATGATATGTAAAACATTAATCCTCAACTTCTAATGACTCCTCTGACGCTTTGCCAACAACAAAATATTATTCTGAGACTTTATCCACCCTCAGAAAAGGTTCACTCAGTGTGGGAATGCTGTGGATACTGTTCTTACTGGATCTTTTGCTGACAACACCCTGAACAAGGATGTCGATCTGTAGTGATGAGGAAACATAACAGGTTTATGAAATCAAAAAAAAATAAATAAATAAATCTTCACAAAAATAGCTAGTGATGGTACAGCAGCATCACTCCACTCAACCTGGGACACGCCGTGATCTCCTTGCTCCTCCTACCTCATTTGCACAATAAAATCCAATCAAAGTGCGGGGGGCAAAAATCAAGATAAACAGAATACTAATCCAGGGGTGAAGTGCAAAGACTTTTGATCAGATGTCATAATCCAGATGTATGAAGGTGTAAACAAGTGTTATTGTTGCACTGTTGCATCCAGTTTGCATTATGTTCAGTTTGAGCACAAGGTTACATCAATAATGTAAACTACGGCACACGCACACACACACACACACACACACACAAACACACACACACACACACACACACACACACACACACACACACACACAGTTTGTGCCATGTTCACACATGCAATCACACACCGTCTCCTCTCTCGCTCCTTCACAAACTCAATTAATTAGCGAAGCACCAAATGTATAAAAATATTTATGATTGTCAAAATGTTACAGTGAATTGTTTTCGTTGGTGAAAACGATAAAATTATTTTACGTTTGTTTGTTTCACACTTTTTAATTTTGTTTAGTATTGTCTTCCATGAAAATGATGTACAAACAGGTCATATTGATGCAAGTAGAAAAAAAAAGAAAGCAAAATGTTATCTATGCAACACCCTATAATTCACCTAGTATCATAAAGTATTTGACATCTTCAGGAACCTTGTCGATATGAAGCAACCCTCAGGTTGTAAATTGGTAATCCCTGGTTGAGTCATATCGGTGCTTCAAGACCAGCATCACAGAATTGGTTGGTGTGTACTACAAAAAGCAATTGTGTCCTGAGAGTCTACTTCTACATCAAGCTACCTCACACATAGTGATTGTTCAATCAGGGCTGAATCTATAGATGGAGAAAAACTTTTCCCTCGGAAGAAAGAGGATCTAAATGTTTAATCACCTTCCAAGCTCTGAAAATCCTGGATGGTTTTATAGTGATCAATGTGATATTTCAAAGCAACCACATCCTTCTTCTAAGCATCATTTCCGAGCCTCACAGACCAATGGGCCATGTGGTGCTGTGTTGTCTACAAACATCTGCTACAGCTCCTTTGCTTCCACTGTTTTGTGAGTAATGTGTTAAAACTCAGATCAGTTAAATGTACCTTGTTAGAAAATAGAAATGAGACATTATCTGTTACACAACTACCCTGACTTGCCCTGAACAAGGCCCTTTAAAAACTCCACACCAACAGATTTAGTCCATATTGTTTCCTTCAGGTTGAGAACAGGCTGAAAAATGTCATTACACTTTTAGAGACATCTGCCATTTGGCCATTGTAACTGAACTACAGCCTCCACAAATCACAGTCTGGCCAACTGAGTCTTTTTCACAGAACAAAAGCCTCCTACAAGTGTGCGTCCATTTGAAAAGTGACTGTCGGCAGCTTTCCACCACGAGTCTATACGGTCCCTGTATTTATGGGGTGATGAGGCCTGCTCATGGGGTTTAGAGTGGTCATTATCTGGGGAATGCTACAGCTCCAGTAGTTAAGGTCACCTGGTCCACACCGGATGTCCTAACACTCTTGGAGTACTGGAGGATACTAAATGTGTAATCATCCCTGAGCCCTCAAAAGGAAGGGTCTATCCAGGCTGGCCATTATAAGAGCTTATTGTTGGGTCCATCCTGGCTTCATATCCTGCTATTTCAGCAGTACAATCCAAAATAGCACATCTTTTCCTCTGGCATTTTCTAACAGATAGCAGATATAGCTGACTATGGTGAAGGCAGGACTCCTCTTGGGCTCAAAGTTCATACTGAGAGTAAAACTAGTGTCTGTCCTTGTCCTTGGTCCCATTGTTTCCAATGTTTCCTATTCTTGAAAACAATACTCCTATAATCAATTAGTATTGAATTAAATATTTTAAGTTAAAGAATGTATATTTCAAAACAAATGTATCTACAGTAAACACATGTCAAACATAATTTTGATTATCAGTGCTATTAAGTAAAAAGCTACAACACAGGTTGGTTATATTCCAAGAAAAGGAATCAACAGTTTGCACTAGAGCCGAAACGTGTAGTCGATTAATTAATTAGTCAATAGACAGAAAATGATTTGACAACTACTCTGTCGGCCTGACATTTAAACATTTCCAGCATACATACATTCGTACTGTTTTTTTTATTCCGTAATGTTCCCTGCTTCCAATTGAGCGGAGCCTACGTCATGAAAGTAAAACTAAACCGTCACTCACTGCTTGTTTGTCACACATAGCGGGTGTATTGCTGAGGGCCCAAGGAAGTGCAGGGTCAAGTGTGAGGTCTGGAGATATTGGGGCATACTTATTAGTAGTGCGTTATGTACAAACTGTGGTGTACTGAGAAGTGACCCCTATTAACTGTTACGCAGACCAAAGGTATGCTGGGTACAGCTTGCTCTCCGTCGCTACAGTCCATTTTAGAACAGATAAAGAAAGAGACTGAAGATATTACATTATAGCAAACTGAACTATTTTAAACATCCGCAGTGTAACTTGAATGAACGCCTTTGTTACCGGAATGGCCTGGTCGCAAATAGCTAGCCGTTAGCAAATGGCCCGATCTGAAAAGGCACGTTTTGACCGGGCACTGCAATAGTTAGAGAAAAATCCGATTTGGGTATGTGCATTTAGTAAGCTTCTCTAGTGCAATGTTATCCATGTTGGCACAAGCATATAGCATCACTTGTGTTAGCAGGTCTAACTTTGACAATCCTCTTGGAACTTCTTTGGTCATTTTGACTTCAAGCTCTGCTCACAGTTACTTTGGAGGTAGAATTGCAAAAAAAAGAAGAGATCTGCCATGTTTTAGAGGTATAATGATTCTGCAAAAACAAGGTACACTTGGAGTGGTTTAATTTAAATTGGGGTCTCTGACCTCGTAGTCTGAATATCTAAATCAAAGACGACCTTACGACACATTGATGATAATTGCCTGCTCAACAATTATACAGCAAAACCCCCTAAAGATAAAGTGTAATCAATGCATGTACTTAAAGCCTAACATTTGTTTAAACATCAGCAGGTATAGTTAGCATAATGCAAACTGTCAGAGAATATGCAATTCATTTAATTAACTGAACTGCACAGCACAGCACAGCATACAGTACATGAACATGAGGCTGCAATTCACAACACCACTGCAGACACAATTACAGTGACGCAGTGAATTCTGGAGAATTGAAAAGCAACGTCTATGCAACTTTTCTTAGCACTAAACATGTTTTTTATGACTATCTTTTTCGTAGTGCTTATAATTACTATAATAAGATATGTATTTTTTCCATTATACCCTTTAAGAAAATCCTCATCATATGAAGCTAATGGGTTCATAGTTAGTGTAAATAAATAAAATAAAATAAAAAGACACTTTTTAAGAGCCGTTTGCTCCAGCTTCACAAAAATTGGGGGGAAAATGTGCAAGACATCATGCCATATGATGACTGCTCCTTCAGTCTCAGGGTGGTTCCTTAACTTGCACACCTGCAGCTGAAGGCACAGTTCATGCCTGCCAAAATAAACACAACTAAAACAAAAATGCTTCAGGGTTAGAATAAACTGCTCCAAACTTCCAAACTCTGAACACCCTCAGAATGTCGCGCTCATGCAGCAGTCGGCAAGCGGTGAAACACTTCCCATGAAGACAACTTCCGATGCACTTAGTCTCTTTGAAGAAGAGGTCATCCATGTTTACTAGCTGTAATAATCCTCTGAACACAGGGAACTCACTGACACTTGGATTTATGTCTAAAAGTAAATCTCACATTTAAAAGTAAATAGAAAAACAGTGGGTTAAGTTATCAATAATGTAATGGTTTAACCTTTATTATAAAACTGCATTAACCCCTTTTACGTGTCCCTGTCATAGGAAATGGCAGATGTGTCTCACATTACACCCACTTCTCTCTGCTTCTTACAGTTTGTGTGCCTTCCTGCTTCACACCTTCTCTTCCTTTCCCCTTGTTGCTTTCAGCTTAGCGGCTTTAAGGCTTTTTTTTTTTTTTTTTTTCTTCGAGCAAAGCATGCTCTCTGGCTCTGAGCACTGGCATCTCTTGCATCGGTATGCAGCTCCCGTTCAGACTGCTGATCCCTCTTTATGAGGACATGAGTTTCAATGCTTTTATCCGCCACCTTCACTTGCAAATATGCCTGCATTCAGTATCTACACTCCAGCTTTAGAGACCCGTGGGAAGCCTTTAAAGAGGAAGTCAATAAAAGGGTATAAACATGCATGAGCTTAAGTTTGTGCTTTTTGTGTCCTTATTCCAAAGTTATTCTTTTTTAGGATGGCGATGGAGAATACAATAATTTTCCTGTTGTTATACTAAAGCAGAAGCTGCTTGCATTACATCTATAAACAGAGAATGTATTCACTAGTAAATAAATGTTCCTATAAAACTATTCCTCATTTTTGTACATAAAGTTATTATGTATCGGGCAACCCAGCATAATGGATGTGTGTATGAAACAGAGGCTTTAGTGCATCCAAAATATGGATAAGTATGTGGTGACCGGGAGAAAACTACCATCTAGGCACAAGTGGAACGCAGCCATCTTCCATGTGTAAGATGCTCCTATGTGGGTTCTTTGTTTTTTGCTCTAACACCAACAATAATTCTGAGCAAAACATTACTCACGGACGCAGCAGTGAACTTTTCTAAAAAACAGTCAGGGACTGCTTCTATAATGCAGAGACTCAGTTGCGTGTTCTACTGCCTTCAGACAGCGTGTGCAGGGGGAATTAGTCTACTGATAACTACAAGCAAGTTTGCTCAATAAAATTGTCAGATTTAATTGCTGTAGGAAAATAAACAGGTTGGACTGGTTTTTTTTTTTTTTTTCCAGGATGCTCTCAGGCACATAAACAGTCGCTTTACTTATTTTTGCAGTGATAACAACACTGGGGAATAGAGAAAAAACCAAAAGCACATGGGAAAATGTCACGAAATACTCTGAAATACAGCCAGACTTGAAGACAATTTTAATTAGCTTCCTCTTTGTTAAGTTTCGTAGTATGTGCTCTTTATGTTGGCATTGTTTTCCCCAAGCTCCTGCGGGTTTCCTCACAAATTTAGAGACATAAAAGTCGGAAGTGGACTGGAGACACTTAATTGCCTTACGACATGAATGTTATTGTCTATCTGTGTGTGATGGCCTCTGTGACGGACAGGTGCACCTGCCTGTATTCTGCTAAATGTGTGCTGGGATATTCTACAGCTCCTCATGACCCTGAGAGGGATTCAGCCTCTCTTCTTCTCTTCTCTTCTCACAAGTCAACAATCTGTTCTTAGCAGTGTTCCCTTTTACTTTTTCCCTTTATTTATTTTCAGGGTCATTTTGTATTGTGCACAAACCATATCAAATCATATAGCCATAAAATGCAAAACACTACCCTGGAATAAATAACTACATTTGCCATGATGTGCTGCTATCAAGTCTATGAAAATGCATGACTTATTCCAGCAAGCTATCAAATTTCCAAAGATGCAACAGAGTCTCCTTTATCTGGAGCTCAGACGTCCAGCCTGACTGAAGGGGCTTTATGAGCACAGCAACCTAGTGATGCAAAATCCTAATGACTGTGTGAGAAGGATAGAATTTCTGTGCCAACACATAAAAATAGAAACATTTAAAACCAGCGGCCAGCGAGTGTTTGAAACAAATTACAACAATCATTTGCATTTTAGCACGTCAATATGCTCTGAATACTTATTATACAAGAACCATTTTCCAAAGCTTGACCACAGCTGCCTTCTCACTGAGGACGTATGTTCCTTAATACAGAAGCTTTATACAGACACAGTCACAGAAAGGAAAGGTTGTGTGAACTGAATGCGCATGTTAATGCCATATCTGAATAAAATGTACACAACACTAAACAAAGGCTCCCTGGCTTACTGTCTTTAATATTGCAGCTTTGTTTGTGCACTGGCAAAAGACCCTGACATTACTCAAAACAAGTACGGTCACTTCTGGTCAGGCTGCCAGCTGTTTGGTTGCAGTGCGATACCTCACATAGTCAATAATTATTTTTGGAAACCTCCCAAACACACACAGCAGAAGCAGAAAATGACATCTATTATGGCAAACACATAATGATGCTTCCAATACTTCATGGTTAACATTCGGCACTCAACACTCTCTCACTGACATAAGCAAACTAGTGGGGGGGGGTTTTTCTTAGCAGAATGAGGACTACTTTTGTGAAGATGTAATCAGAACCAACACAGAAAACAAAAAGGTGACATAACTTCTAGGTGATACATCCACTCTGAAAAAAAAAAAAAAAAAGGACTAAAACAGATTGCATGCCCACTGGGTCAGGGAATGGTGTATGGTTGTCATTTCTGAACAAAAAATATTAACTTTGTTCACGGAGACTGCAGCAAGAGCAGAAAAAGGGAGATCATCACACAGGCTAAATGAGATTCAGAGGCTCATCCATAGTCGGGCACAAAGCCCACTTCAACAGAGATGAGGGCCAAGAGAGATTGGTAAAGGTCAACACTGCAAACGGGCATAAAATGAAGCATAGGCTTCATTTTGGGCACAATACTGTAATGTAGGGAATGTACAAACCTCTCACAGTACAAACGCCTATCACCAATCTGACAGCACAGCCGAATCTCATTCATCGAAATTTCAATGAGAAATGTTGTTTATTCCATTCACTGCAGATTCTATTTAAATAAGGTTTGAGTCCATTTTTAGATTATTTTAGGTGTCATTAAAATACATACCTAAGTAGGATCGATTCTGCTGCATCTTTATAGACTTTTGTTTTATGTCAAGGACCATCAACTCTTTAGTGGTGGGCTACAGATGTTAAGACATTAACGCATTAGCTTTTAGTAAACAGAGTATACAGTTTAATACAGTGATTTTTTTAAAGCTTTGGCTGACTCCAGTTTGCACTGCTATCTGAAAAAGTATTTATTTATTTTCCATTTCTATAACTTGTTTGACGACTACAGTGTGTTATGTTGTAAGCACAATGACTTATGGCTGCAATACTTCACTTATATGTTTGCAGGATTAACAGAAAGTGAAGCAGCAAATGATAATATAAAATCCTACCCCAACTATGAAGTTAGTCTCATGCTGGTACAAGACTTGAAACATACAGCAGTGCTCCTTATGTTGTAAATAGAGTATCTGCTGCTACTTGATGACATGACAAATTAAATACTAGACTCTCTTGGTTTCAGCTTGGGCAGCTCATGTTTAGAAATATTGACTCAGCTGTCCGAGACCATAGGAATACATGTAAATTCTGTTTTATGGTGGATTTTTCCTTTAAGATATGTGCACACAGGTGCCTCTTCAGGAGCCTGAGATTGATGTAAGCACTGCTTTAACCACTTCTCAGTGTGACCAATTGTGGCATTAAACTTATCACGAGTATCTTGAGACAGGCTCCGTGGCAAGTAGAAAAAGCTCTTCCTCTTTTGCTCAAATACGGGTCAAAATAATCTTTAATATTGTAATTGCCCTTACAGTCTATCAGCGTCATTGCTAAGCTGAAACCCACTCAGAGGGGGCATGGCGTCTAAGAGAGCTATGACAAAGAGCATGGTGAAGGGAGACTGACAGCACGCGGCGTAGTTGGGGCACCGTGCAGCTAATCTTTAAGCCCGCTCCCCACTTGTCTGAGCACATTTGCCTCTGGCTTGAGGCTTATCCCTACAGATGTATATCTGTCAACAGAAAGCAAGCAGGGCAGCAGTGGCTCTTTTGGAGCACATTTGTCCGCTTTACTGGATTATTCATTTGCAGTAGTATACAGCACAGCACAGCACCAGAGCCTGCACTTGGCAGCTGGGAGACGCTCTGCAGGGATAAGCTAACCCTCAGCAGAGAGGAGCGGGTATCCTTGACTCTAAACTACCTTCCTCTACCATACCTTGCCTTCAGCTCCGCCAGCTTAGTCCTGCTGCCTGATTATTCAAACCCACAGGAGATGCGCCCATGCATACATTTCACAGGCTCCCCGTGTCTCACAATATGTGACATTTTGGGGTTCACTTTCGCTGGGGTCCAATATGTATTCATTTCAAGAGATGTTCAATACACCCAGATCCAAGCTGAAACAGAACTCCATTTTCATATAAAAGAACTGAGAAGTGATGCACCAACTGCCTATATACACTCAAAATGACAAATCGAATGCGCAGGTAGGACACTTCTTCACATCTATGTCCGCAGTCCGAGTGTTGTGAAAGCTGAAAGTGAAATCTATAATAGGGTATGTGGTTTCTGTCTAGACAAGAAATCTAAAAAGGAGACACTTTGATGCTTGATTTTTAACCTGATCCTCTAATATTCTGAAAACCAAAGAAATATTTTTGTGAATGAACATGAATATTTGACACTATGGTAAGGATAGTGAAAGCTGATATTGTGAGATAATATTCAGAATATCCTAGCCATTTGCATACAGAGAAGATAAAGTGTTCAAATGCATATACATTCAGTTTATTTAGCTAATCTGTTGGGATTTCCATCGCAATTAATGCAAATGAAAACATTTTATTAATGCAAAGCATTGTATGATGTGTAATGTATGCATTAATATGCATGCATGTATAGTGCATACTTAAAAGATATATATACATACATATTTAATGATATTAATTCAGTGTTTCATACATAGCTTTCGTGCTCAAAGATGCCAATAAAAAAAAGAATGTTGGTGATTTGTAGTTGTTTGATTATGATTCAGTAATGACATTCATAGAATTTTACACAGATTTGATTTTGTGAAATGTATAAAGTTTTAAGGATTATCAATTTGTTCAATGGTCTGGCCAATGTAGCGTTACATGGTGAGACATTTTATGACGTGTTTTGATGATTAAGATGTGTTTAATGTAACTCTTCAATAACAACTTCAGAACTTTGTGTAACAACATGTCTCTCACATTAGCTATGAACAACATGACATCCTGTCCCACTGTTCACAATATTTTCAGGATTTCAATCTAATGATCAGAGTTATGGTCTTAATCCTCAAAAGTGGATGAGTCTACTTTTAGGACAATATTTGAAGGAAAATCAAACGTTTTACAAGGCACTTTTGCATTTTTAATGATTGCCTCAATTCCCTCCTTAATCAGGGGAGACATTTTTAATTTACATTATGAGAGAATTATTCATCCTCCACCTCCTTGTCTCTTGGTCTGTAGGTTTGATGTCTTTGGTTTTGATACTAGATTAAATGTTGTAAAAAAAAAAAAATGTTTTAAAAAGAGAGCGACTTTTATTCTTAGCTTTGCCCTCATACTGCCCCCACACGTTATGGTCAAACACACACTTATGCTCAAATGTCACCTGCAGGTTGTACTTGCCAAAAAGTCTGACGAGATAAGAAATGATGAAAGGCTCCATGCTCAAACAAAAGAAAAGTTCCCTTGGCGGTATGGGAGCTTTTTGGGCTTTGTAAGAAGGAAAGTGATGAAACACTTGAGTACAATGAATGTCAGACCAAACCAGAGAAGCTGTGACCAACAAAGAAATGCACAGATCATAAAACATTTCTGACGAAACCAGCCCACCGGTCTGCAAAGAGACCAAGTATAGCTGCCCCACATGGCTAATGAGCATTAGTAGCCTGCCTGCCAATTAACCTGTTAACTGGCTCTGACAAGTCTGTCAGGTGTCAGCATCAGCTGCCTTTGGTGAAATGTGTTGTGATGACTCTGGTGCAGTGATACATCATCACCTCACACAGTGGTATAAGTTCCCTATGGTGCATGGACTGGGATAACAGGGCCTCACACTCAGAGATGGAGCACAAGGCAGGACACACAATAGAGAGGAGACAATAGATTTACAGTAACCCTACATAAGAATAAATATATTCGGTCACTACAGCGTATTAAACGTGTAGGCAGTGTAGCGCTCCATAGGCTGCAGCTATAGATAAGAGTCCAGCAATGCATTTAAGCAAAATACTAATAGTGTTCATGTAGTTGTTCTAGGAAGGATGAGCCTGCATGAAATGACTCTCGGCATTATGGAGCATGAACAGAGCTGCTGAGGCTGAAGTCTTGTCTACAGTATCACTGCAGTGTGTGATGCTGCGCACTGCAATTTAACTGTCGATTAGGTTGTGATCGCAGAGAAGACACATGGACCTTATTACCTTCGCCAGGGAGGTTATGTTTTCAGTTCCATTAGTTGGTTTGTTTGTTTCTTAGCGAACATGAAATGTATTAAAGGTTAAGCCATGGCCTGGACTAGATCTAGATTCATCAACATTTTATTAAATGGACTTGGTAACAGTGCAAGATACGGAATGCTTGGAATAGTATTGGCCACAAACTACTACTCTTTAAATTAAAAAAGAATATGTATCCACTAATTCCCCCCGTCTGTATATTTTGCAGCAGATCCTGATCCCAATGCAGATGAAACATCTTTGACTATTTTAGTCAAAATGAGTTAGGTGGAGGTGTGTGCTCTCCAGGTGCTGTTTTCTGCACAGATGTGTTGGGCACTGCCCTGGGTTCTCCGAGTTCATGCGTCTAAACTTAAGCCACATAGCATAAATATTTAAAGTTGCCCTTGAAGTGGGCCCCATCTTAGCAGATCTTTTGGACACAATGGTAAAAGTCGCTGTGCCCCGTTCTCCTCTGGCAGGATGTCCAAAATCTGTTGCAAAATGTAGCATTCTGCTGTCCGTTTTTATTCAACACTGTTGTGTTAGCTAATGTATGTTACAGCATTTATAGATGAACTCTAGAGCAGCGGTCCCCAACCTTTTTGTACCACGGACCAGTTTCATGCAACACAATTTTCCGACGGATCGGGGCATGACAAAACACACAATAAAGTGCAAAACATATCATTTAATTATTACATATATAATGTAAATTGTAATTATTCCATTTTATATTATGCACTTTATTTATATTATTATTACATTGTAATATATATAACATAATACATAAAAATGTTTACAATAAATATTAGCAAGACAAAAAAAAAAAAAACGTTTTATCCTTTCTGTGCAGCCCGGTACCAAATGGTCCGCGGCCCGGTGGTTGGGGACCCCTGCTCTAGAGCACGAGTACGTCGTTATATTCACAGCCGTCTGATACAGCCAAAGGCAAAAAAAAAAAAAAAAAGCAATATAATGCAACAATTTATAGTCCACTAAAAGGCATAAAGACGGTGAAGGGATTAGTTGAGCAAAGCCATAATCTATGTTGTCCATTGTAAGAGCAAAACCACCTTCAGTCTGCAATAATGACATTTTGTAATATTTCATTCATTATTCTGGATACTAAAACTTCAGTCTCGATAGAACTGAGATGGAGCATTCGGGCAGGCCCACACCAGCCTTAAGGAAACATAGGCTACCACTGAGTATGTTAAGTCCATTTATTTGTTCTTCTTGTGAGGTAATGCTCTGCAAGGAAGGACTGTTTGGATGAGCTCAAGGTCTGCTTCCAAACAACAATCTTGTAATGCAAGATGCTGCCAAATTCACATTCCCATCCTTTTAACATCACTGACATTTACTTTTATATTGTATATGGCTTTCATTACAACATAACCCATGAATGCAATTCTTATGGGGGCCAATTATCATATTCCAGATCTTTGAATGCAAAATTTAAAAAAGGTTTTAAAAGCAAGTCCATGTATCTGCAAGCTCATTTGCATACAACACTGACATGGACCGACACTAAGGGATGTCTGGATTGTAGGAAATCATCTAAAAAAAGATATGGTGTTCTTGCCAAAGAAAACCAAAATAATTGCAGCTATGCAATGTTGGCATAGTTTGTAGTTAATGGACTATAAAGCATGCATGATCATTTAACCCTAACCACAATCCACCCGACAGAGGGGCACGTCTTGAGAGGACATGGCGCCAAGTGGATGCGTCATCAGGTCGCAGCTGGATATACTGCCACTTGATGGCATCTCAAGTGGCAGAGATGAAACAAGTGTGTGGGGTTGAAAGTTGCCGAAGGGAAAGATAGCAAGACTGCCAAAAGCAACATACATCAAGGCAAAAAAAATATTATTTTGTAATTTCAAAAGAGAAATGTACAAGTCAGTCTCATGAGATTGAACACCATTAAGCTGCCTTGCATTAGAGTTAAACTGAGCCTTGGCTTTGTATTCAACACGTAAGGGTCTGACTTGGACTAAAAATATTTGACAAGTGGCAAAAGGGGATGTTGAAAATCTGAGACTGAAAAAGGACTAATTTGAGAGTTGGCTTCTGATGTTATGGATGCAATGTGGAATTGACACGAACAGCCTTATAGAGACTCTGACTATAGTGTTCTTATTGATTTGAATGACATGTGTTAGTTCTGGAGGCGAGGTCCTCAAGGGGGATCCTCCACAGAAACACTTTAGATTCATTCTAAAATCATTAGAATGATCAGCTTTATAGGATAAACACTCTGATCATGGGTCACTCTCACTACTATGATCTCCTCCCTAGTGTACTGAATCAGCAATATTTTTTTTTTTTTTTAAATCCTCCTGATGTCATGTGGGACAAATCTTATGAAATTGGAGTCAGAAGGAATTTATTTTGCTTTGATTTAAGAGTTCCTGACATTAACCTCCCTGCTGTATAGGCGTTATGTATCTGCGCACTGGTCGCCTACAGGGCGGTGGCTGCGCAAGCATGTCCAAGAGCGGGACGGTCTGTGTGGAGTTGAGGGAGTTGGCATGAGGAGGGAACTGATGCGGACTGTACGCAGCCTTACCCGCGTCTGATCCCAAAAAGCTCAACTTTGAATGAGCGACTGCATGGCTTGCACGGTCAGTATCGCATACAGACAGTCCTGGCAAATGCGTCCGCGCACACACACACTGCCACACACACACACACACACACACGCACACATTATGCCTACACTTAAAAACACAGTGCGCAAATTGGAGACAAAAGCTCAACTCAAATGATTTAAAGTCATGTGTGAAATTACATAAAGCGGCCCAAAGAGACCCGACAGTATGACTTAAAAATGATCCACCCAATGACACCGGTCTCACCACGAACGGGACGCACGCCACCAGCAGCTGTAACCTCTAGCGCATCCCTGTGTCAGCTTCAGGGGACATAACTGCATGGACAAGCATGCAGGAGGCGACTGCAGGCGATTTATCTGCATGCCTGGTGGTTTATCTGCCACTTAACACCAAAGGAAGGGCAACATCCAAGTTGTCTCCGATACAAAAACTTGTGTAGCCGCAGTCTGCTTTTCACTGCGCCGCACAATTCAACTTCCAGGCATTCCAGCACAGTCGGCTCTCACAACAGACAAATGCCAGCCGTCCTCCCGAAAAAAGACACATCATTTTACAGGAAGATCAACACTCTTTCTACTGAATACTGGAACTCACGTGTGACATGATCACATATGATCTTTACACTTAACGCAGCCACCACCTCCCAGCACACCACGCCCGTCCATCCAGCAGCAACATCCAGCACTCACCTTTAAAGACGCTTGCACAGAGGCTGTAAAGGATGAAGATCAGTGGCTGCTTGACAATCATATTCTTCTCTTTTCCTTCACAATTCTACGTCGACACTCCACTCGCGTTCTGTCTCTGTCCTTTGCCTCTCTTTAGGGCTCTTCTCCTCAGGGTGGACTTATCCAGATAAACGGCGCAGTTTCGGACTGACCGGAGTTACATTGATGAACTCTTCCTTTTTTCTTTTTTTTTTCCCCTCTCCAGAGAAGTCCCTGTGTATTTTCTCCGATCCGGGGGCAGTGATTACTGTGGTGTAGCAGGACGGCAGAGATGCTCGTCGGCAAAGTGCAGCTCCAGCCTCCCTTTATTGCCGTTCTCTTTGACTCGCTGCAGAGAGCAGAGAGTCCCGCCCACGCTTTTTGACTAATGAAGACGCTTCGCCAATGGAGAACACCTAGAAATAGTTCGGATCTCTGCTAAACTGTCAAAACAATTACACGCATACATGACATACGGGTTACTTTCTCACAGCAGTTTCGAGAGGGAACATCAGTAATCCTCTGATCGGTTTCGGAAGGAACATTTAGCAAATGTCACAGCAGAACAATATGCCTCTGCAGGAATATGGGGATAGTTTAAAAAAAATATATATATATATATCCTAAAAAATATAATAAGGTCATAAGGTGTAACCACACAGCCTCTCTAAAGGCCCCAAACGGAAGTGATAATGATGCTCTCTACTCTGTCTTTCTATGTTATTAGACAGTGTGTGTCTAAATTGTGAGAGTGCGATTTAATGTATTAAAATATGCCCACAGCTAGCGGAGTTAATTTTACACTTTTAGACAGTTTTGAACAGTTGCCCCAGAACCATGGCAGCTTTATGAGCCTGCAGTCAACACTACACAACTCAAAATAAGTGGCAGTGCAAAATTATCACTTGGAAAATGTTACAATCCACACACAAGAGTATCTTTCTTGGAGTCCTGGAAATACAATAAAAAGGAGAGCATGGCAAAAGAAAAAAAAAAAAAAAAAAAAAGACCTGCCTATGTTGTGTGAAAGGGCGTTTGCTTTTCCCAGAGGTTGTGACCTGGTGTCTGTGTGTGTGTCAGGATCCAGTGCACAGGCGCACGGGAGGTTAATGGGCTCCTAGACATCCCTTTTCCTTCAAAGGCTCCTATGAGTGGTGCACAGAAATGAGTGTGACCATCAAAGACAGAGGTGGGGAGGAAAGCAGCCGCTGCAGCCAGGGGTCGTTTTCTAAGCCCATCGCAGGGATTTTACACATGGTTTAACATGCTGCCTGTCGAATTTGGTTCAATTTTGCACGGTGGCCTTCCACGCCACTCCCACTTCAAATCAAATTGCTGACCTGGCCATACCACCTGAGAAAAAGCTGTGCTGCTAAAAATATATTCCGGGCTTCTAAAATCACCTGTTTTTCCTCACAGTGAATGCAAATTACATGGGAAGCTCTGCCGTTCATTATCTAACAAGCAATCAGCTGGATCACTAATTTTCATTGCCAACCAAGAAATTAATGCAACATTTTTCGGCATGTTCTAATCCATTACAGCTTTTAATCAGAATGGGTTGAATGGGAGCCTTTTACTAAGACGTGCGCTCATTCACTTTTGTATGCTGATGCTGCGTTTTAGCCTTTCAACTTAGAACCATGCACATCTCCATTCCCCGGGGAACCATTGTTGCGTTAGTGAACTGTAAACCTTGAAGGACTGAGCACTGTCGTGTGACATACATTCTTAAAGCAACTGACTTATAATTCAGAGCAGAACTATACAAAGCCAATTACCATGAGGATGGTGCTAAAGAATCAATCCCATGTGTGTCATGAAGGTCACTTCCTCGTCATTTCATTAGATCTTTGAGAGTAGAATTCTACTCATGCGCCTTTTAAACACCAAGACTTTATTGACCATGTTGGTTGAGCAGAAAAGCTCGGGGTGATGACACAGATCTGTAATGCAGAGGAGCATGTCCTCTTTTGCATTTAGCTCTGGGACACATTCTGTGTCATAATGCCCAACTGTATGCATTGTCAGATTGAACAAGGTCACCAGCCACAGTACACTTTTGATCCTTACATTTTATTGATAATTCTGAGTTTCCGGCAGGAAATTTAAATATGAGATTCTGTGTTCAAGTCCACAAGACAGAATCAAAACAAAAGCAAAAGACAATACTTTAGGCTAAGCTGAATTACATTAATATGCATTAACCTGTCACTGATAGCATTTAATCCTCCTTGCTGATTGAAAAACAACTCATCCGGACACACTCGGTGCACAATCCATTTCAGGATGGGCCTGAATGACAGCAGTCGTGAAGGCTGAATGCTTTATGTAAATAAGGAGTGATGAAGTGCTGCACACAGGATCAGGACACGGGCTGTGTAAATCTTTTAGTCATTTAAGCAATAAACACTGTACTACACAGTACCATGTCCATATACAAGTTTTACATTTTTCGGACAACAGTTTTCTACAGAGTTAACATTTAATCTTTCAACGAGACCTTAATAACAACTTTGACTTTGCAGTAATAACATTGGTACAGTACTGTATGTGTTTTTTAAAAATGATGATTTAAAAGTAAAGTTTTTTGTTGTTTTTTTAAACTATCTTATATAACCTTACATAAAAACTCCACATCAATAAAGTAGAGTATGTATGACACTCATTGCAAAATACTGCATGTTGTATACGAGACAGGGCTGGTCCTCAGCACTGTTTCCTTCTGCTTAGATTGTGGAGTCTACTATAGCTTGTCTGATAAATGAGCCAAATATTAGTTTATAGCAGATATATTGGTATTATTATTTACGTTGGCAATTCAGATAAAAGTACAGATGTTTGACATATGTTTGAAGATAGTGGTAGACTAATTAATCAGGCTGATTAATGGCATTTTTGAGTTAATCTGCAAAAAACGAAACACAAAAAACAACAATATATCAGCATTATATATCGACCGTCCTGCTCTCTAAATATCGGCATCAGCTATTGAAAAACCTCTATTTGAAGATGTTTAAGACCATATGTACACAGTGTCGCCATTACATTGGGTGTCCACCAAATAAGGGCTTTATATCAAAAATCTTTGTTTACAGTACGTTGTTCGTTTACATTACATACAATTTGAAAACTGACTTACAGTATATGGTTATGTGACTTTTTAACCCCTAAAATATTTATATTCACGTCAGCCTCAAAAATCAAGTATTGGTTGAGCTCTAACATCGCTTATTCATATAATTTCCTTGTGAGCTAAAGCACTGTGCAAGCAAAGCTCAAACCACCTCAGTTGAACAGTGATGTTACACGTTCCCATTAGAAGTTAGGCTTTAAATCAGACAACACAAAAACAAAGAGGTGAACCAATTACACATGGAAAGTTCCTATCGGGTTCCAAACTCTGCATTGGATGAGTTAAACCCGACAAAAGTCACTTTAAATCCCCCTGCTTTGAACAAGGTGCAATAAGTAATCACTGAAGAGTTGTGAACATAATTGAAAATGCTGTATTAAAAAAAAGAAGTGTTCCCAGTATGCGTGTGTGTTGTTGTGATTCAAAAATATCATGAAAAAGCACAGAGATTAAAATGTTCAGTTTTCATACTAATGAGCTCCCAAAAGACGCTTAATTAATGAATTCATAATATTCAATTAAAAGTATCACTCACAAAAGCATTGCAGTTTGATGCTCACCTTGAGGGCGTGTTTCAGTTATGTTTTACACATTAGGAATACAAAGATTACAGTGAAAGCCTGGCCAAACTCCCATCCCTTGGTAAAAACCTTCTAAATACATAATGCAAATGTTGTCACTGAGATTACAACTTTTAATCCTATTTTTCATCAGACACATTAACGAGCACTTCTCTCTCCCTCTGTTGAAAGTTGGATGTTATTTTATTTTGAAAGGGATGTAGTGCAGTTGTAGGAATTATTTATTTTTTTTATTACATTCCAGAAAACTGGAACAGTAATAATTTACCTGAGAATATAGTGTTACTGTGTCATGCCATTTGTGGCCAATTTATCCCTTTGATTTGTCGTTCACCTCGTGTGTTCTTGATCATGTAAAAGATAGAGCAAATAACTGCATGCTTAAGAAAGATATAATATCTTAATAAGCACTAAGATACTCAATCACAATGAGTTAAGCACTAATATGGCTGTCTACGTTATATTTTCAATTATTCAGCATCATGCTTCTGGGTAATGATGTGTGCAGCATGTGTTGCTGTGTGCTGTTGAAGACACAAAGCTGAAGAGAAGCATTTAGAGTTATTGCCATTCCTCTGAATGATATGTGAATAGATCATGGCTTTCCTGTATCACTTCTATCACTGCCAATAACTATGAAATGCATATTTTAAGGCCAATATTGTGTAAAAACAACACAACCGTTAGTTTCACTTATTTAATTTAAGGTTGTAGAAATCATAATACTGCTCTTTCTCACCACTGAAATGAAGTTTGAAGGTAGCACAATACTACTCTACATATGAGGCTGTTAAATCCAGTGTGTCTGACACATACATGTTTTATAATGTCAGAGCTCCACTGGGAAATAACACCTGCTCTCGAACGCTTTGTACAGCTTGAACTTTAACAACCTGTTATAATGAGAGCTTTATGTTCCTTCCTCGTTCCTGGAAGAAAGTTTGCTATTGATGGCTGGTGAGAATACAATTCCATCTGTTTATTGCCTTATTGATGGGACATTGCAAAGCGCTACATTTGATAATGGATTTTCTCTACCAAAGAACATGCAAGTCAGCACTGTATGGATATCCTTATATGCGGCAAAATTATTAATCCCTCAAATATGTTGTTTTGAGATGTATGCGCCTCACGGAATTTCAGCATCAAATATGCCATGTTATAACTGTTGTACATGCAGGTCCTGAAGGCTGTTTTCAAATTAAAGTAAAAAACATATGTTCATCTAATCTGATCAGCTATCTACAAAAAAAAAAAAAAAAAATGTATTCTTTATATCAGCCATATGCTAGCAAAAAGTTGAAGCGCCAGTCAACTGGATGAGTGACAATAAAATCATAAGTGATTCAGCTTTGTGTGGCAAATTCACAGACAGAGATTAAGGCAAACCAAAGCCTCTTTAGACCTTAAACAGCCATTATACAAAGAGGATTCATATTGGCTTCATCAGGTGTTCATAAAAAAACATTTGCACATTTTTCTATAAAGGATGTCATTTCCCCTGAGTGAATTTACATTTTGAAAAGGTTTAATTAGTTGACCTATTGGTCATTATTAAAATTGCATGCAAGCAACTAAAAGAGACAAAATGTAACGTACGTTTCATAATATAATGCAACACGGTAGTGTACAACATCTCACAGCAGTACTTCAAATTAACAGATTTGAATCAACATAACTCACTCGCAACAAATGTGTTACAATTTGGGCTTTACAAAGATAGAATTTGTTTTGAGGGCTATAGCTGGTAATATGTCACTCAGTGATTCAGTTTCCTTCACCAATAAGAGGTGAAGAGTCTAAAGTAAAAAAATTAATTAATTAACGTACAGGGTGCATAGATCACAAATGGGTGGAGGAGAACTTCTGTATTTTATTGCATTAGATTGTAGTTTTGGTGTTTCGTACCCCCCTGTAGGTGGTTCCACTTTCTTTTCAGGGAACTGAGTTTGAAACATTATAATAATAATAATTTATTTATAGTGTAATACATTTCCAGGAGGAGGAGTACCGAGTCAGGCGGATAGTCCACAGGTGGTCAAGACAATGAAGTAAAGGCCAAAACATGATCACAGCGCTGAATAACTCTCCCGCACCTGGAATATGGACCGACATAAAAGCACCCGATCAGGGTTTTACTCTAAATTATCTGGGTAATTTAGTGAGTTGAAACAGGCCCCAGGACAACCATGTCCTCTATTCAAACAATAACAGCACGCTCTGCCGCTCGATAATATTATTGAAAATATAACCTCAAACAGCATTTTAATATATAATGAAAGTTGAAATAGTTCTTGGAGCACACTAGTGTATAAATATTTGCACAATAATCCCGAGCAGCACTATTATGCCCTCAGTTTTCAAGTAATCTGACATATATTACAGTTTCTGCAGTGAGAGTATTTTGCTCTCGAGTAAAATATTTCAGCACCATTTAATGTAGAAGTGCTTACAAGGATACCCAGCACAGTACCACAGTGCCCTGCTGTATTACTCACTTCACAGAACTACGGGGCAGAACCTAAGTATGGCTCATTAATTGCAAATTAAATGTTAAATAAACATTGAAACACAATAGAGCCCCCCCCACACCTTATTTTCTACTACTAATGCCCTGAAGCATCTCTTCAAGGGCACACACCACCCCCGTGGGACCAGTACGGAGGCATATTCCAGCAGACACTCCTCTCTCCACCTCTCCATCCTTGCTGATACAAACAAAACCTAGAGCCCTGGTGATGCAGAGTGAAGTGCTTTGTGTTAGGGCTCACGTCCACGATAGCCCACAGCAGCTGGTGTTCTCACAGACCACTGCATGGAAAATGGGCTGATTTCAGGATTTAGCTGCCCGTGGTGGATTTCTCACTCGGTGATTGGGGCCAGAATCACTTTGACTTGGGCAAGATTAACAGTGAGATTTTTAGGTCCCCAGTCTCAGTTTCGTTACGCGTTACTGCTGTTACTGCTGTTATTGTCATTATGCTCCTCTGACAAAAGATGCCTTATTAGCATAAAGCCATTTCAAATTTGCAATTGAACTGAAGATCCAAGCACTAATGTTATCATAGTTATGATGTCTGGAAGAAAAGAAAATGGAGCTTCAAACATCAAGGTCATTGCGTCGCATGAGAGTAAAGAAAGACAACATTTAGCAGCTATAACACGAACCTTAATGATACTGATGTTATAGTTATATCTGTCAAATATATTGATGCACGACATCCAAATATATAAAACCTAAACAGCTCCATCAATCAAAAAGAAAAAAAAAAAGAAAAAGCACCACATCTGGTGTCTATCAGCTTTTATTCATTATACACCAAATGAGAAGCGATGAGTACGTTGGAGATGCAGTGCACAACTTCTGCAGCAGTCTAACACGGCAAGTGCTACCAAAAGTTTGGATACTTGGATCGCTGTGTTATACACAGAATTATGATGCCAGTGTCTCATAGCTCATCAGCACTCTCGGCACCTCCTTTGCTTATCTTTGCATAACTACACATCCTGGTCATGTTTCCTTTCTCCTCCTGACCATCTGTTCCCTGCTGCCAATCTTCTGAGCGTGCCAGCTTCTGCCTCTACATCCTCTCCCCACTGAGTCAATCTTAGAATTGATATCATATTCTCCCTCTCTCCTTCTCTCTCCGTTTCTGTCATCCTTCTCTCTTTCACACACACACACACACACACACACACAAATACACAAATCTGAAGTGTAATAGAGCTGCAAAACAGAAGTCTTGATAAGTCTAGCAGTATGGCATACTGGCATATTGAGTCACACACCTTGAACTTTTTATAAATTGGAATCTGGCATTATAATGTAAAAATGTCAACTAATATTCTTTGACATGAATAAGAATTAAGCGATGGTTGGACTATAATTCAGGTCTATGAAAATATAGGCCCTCATTTATTAGCATTTAAAGTAATAACGGGAAAACAACTTTTCATAAGTTATATTTTCAGTTTAGTTAACTTCTGTTGTGTGAAATTGTTTAAACAAATCAGAGCAAGAGCCCATGCAGGTAACTGTTAACTTTCATAAGTTATTATACAGAGTTACATGGTGAAACAATGACCACGACACTGACGCTAGCTTGACTAAATTAGCTAATGCTTATGTTTCATAATGTAGCAGCTGCTGCTCATCCCTGGTTAAGGCAATATTGATGAAATCATTACCACAGCAAGTGGTAGTTTTTTTTAATAGTAATATGTCACAATGTGGCAAGTGCAAACATAAAATAATTAAATTGATGTGTAAATGCAATAAACTGTGTTCCACTGGTATGCATAACTTCAAACCAAACAGCAAGTTTTATTGCAATTGGTCTGAAATTATTCATTTAGACAATGGAATTATGTTAAACATGACATCACATCATCATGATACGATTCCACTGAAAAGTAGATAAACAATAATAGTGAGTATTACACAGCTCCATGAAATGAACATGCTTTAACGGAGAGTTTCTGTTGTCACTGAAGAAAAAATAAATAAAACAGTAGTGGTGTTCTGTATAGACAGAAAGATCAGTCCGCAAAAAAAGTATTAAAACTGGACCAGCCTTTTCCTTCCTTTTTAAAAGTCTACTTTATTGTACTACTGAGCAGTCTAATGTAGGGAAAATAAATGATGGTGCCAGTTATAAGTGCTGCTTCCTGTCAAGTCTTTTGTTGAAACCAAATTCCACCCATAACTCTTAGTGAGCCCTCTTAATCAGGTTTCTCATAATTGGACTACGAGCCATTACCAGGTTCTGATGCGTGTCAACTTAACGCCATGTGGACAGTTAAGAACAGATTTCTCTCTCTGCAGGCAAAATATTCATCCTGTGTGTGCCAAAGAAGATTGTATTTTGTCTAATTCAAAACACAACCTTATGTTGTCCCACAGCAGATTACTGTACCTGTTTCTTGACAGGCCTCCACACCATTTCCTCCCAGAGCCAGTTGCTTGCATCCACTTCTGAGTATTAAGAAAGTCTACTGCTTGCCTCAGGCTTTTAAAAGGAATGACTAACACACTCTTTGCAAACCACTGAAAGACCGTTGTAAAACATCCCAACTCAAACAGAGTGATGCATGTGGACACAGTAATGCACTGTGGTCAACACGTTTACCAGAAAGGTCTGCTTGTTCTGTAACATTCAGATAAGTAGTGTTTGCAAATATGATCATGGTGTTTGGAAAACGCTGTTCTGTGAGTTTGCTAGATACAACCATCACACACACATATGGAAGTTACCACCAAGTGAAATTGAAAAAAAAAAAAAAAAAAACTTTCAGAAGTTTTGTTTTGGAGAAAAAGTTGGATTCCATCAGTGCATTATGCATAACTAATACATAATTTATACAGAGATGAAATTTTCATCAAGGAAACATGATGACTGAGGTATACGCGATTACAAGCTTTGCTCACATCAAAGTAAAATAAACTGATATAAATAAGTTATGGTACATAGGGAAACATGCATTCAGGCTAAGTTGTATAATGATGTTTTTGGTCAAGCGGAGTACTCCACTGACAAATTAATACAGTATATAATAACAGTCTGCTGATGGTCGGATTTTTACACTCGAAAGTGCACTCATGTTTTTTCAAACTTTTAGGTGCGTCTCCCGAACAGCTTGTCAGACCACAGCAGGGTGATTAGGGTGTGTTGCTGTGCTGTGTGCCAACTATGGCTCTGTTTGCAGACCTGACAGGTGTCATGCCAGCACCATTAGGATGCATTTGCACCTCTTCCCTAAAGAGAGTATTTCGATATGTCCTCTTTAGTCAAAACAAAGCTGATCGTGCAGGGCGGCAATGCCAGACGCCACAGGACAAGGTGGCGTTCTGCCAGCAAAAAAACCCCTCTGAGAATTATCAAGTGAAAGAAATGACCTGGATTTAAAATTATAAAGTTCATCTCTTTTAAGTCCCCTGTAAATATATTTACCTTTATCACATTTTGGTACCATTTATTACATCTAATCAAAAGCGAAATATTTAACAGTGGCTGTACTACACCGTTGTTCATTTAGTTTGGTCCATTCAACCCGTTTTTCCTCTCAGCACTTCTCTCAGTGTTCCATTTACTTTTTCCAACCTCACAAAAACATCTGGTTTAGAGGTGAAAAAGCCATTCCAGCTAATGGCTAATTCACCTCTAGAGTCTATTAGTAGGGTGCACTACCTGCCGTTTCTCAAACTGTGCTGCTAATTTTAGATGACTCTCTAGTCGCTGACTGTACATGTGAAACAAGGTGAACCACAAAAACAAAAGTACACTTAACATAAAGCCTGCATTTCAGTGCTGCACATGGCCAACTGAGGGATTTTTAATGTCACATACTGTCGATCAAAACAGATTTTCCAATTTGTTATTTTCGTACAGTTAAATGTTTCACATTAAAGCACCAGAAAACAAAACTAGCCTTGCAGATAATAATAATTTCCCCTGGGTATTACCTCTCACTAACAGTGCAAGGGAAAAAAAATCTTGATTGGTTCTCCTGTGATTTGTGCGGTGCTCTGATATATCTCATTTACTTGATAAATATTCTAAAACCATACCCGTAACACTCTTGATTTCAGGTTTCATTTGACACATTTCATACGCCCTCTTTGCCGGTGGATTTTGGTTGATTCCTCCAAATAAAATGTCAACATGTCATGGATCAAACCAATTTCCCGATGTTCCTATTGTTGCCTGGAAAATTGGGAAGGAATTCACCTGACAAAAAAACAATGTATTTTTCGTGCAGAGGTGAGGCAATACATCAAAATGCAGTGATTCTTATGCCAGACAGAGAAAGCAAACACTGATGTTGCCTTCAGCGTGCGCAGCATCTCATTGCGAAGAGGAATTTGTCAAATATCTCGATACACTCTCTGTCTGTGCATGCAGGGTTAGATTCATGGTCTCAACTATTATGAGCCAGAAATCTGTTGTTTTCTGTGGGGTACATAACAATGAGCCATTTCCAACTGTTCTCAAGTTTTTCAAATTTAGCCCTAGGAAATTAAATGCACCCCGTATGCTTTGAACGCATCTCAATAGAAATGATGAATACTTCAGGTGCTATAAAATATAATAAATCTAATTGTCTCATGCAGCACTGTGGCAGGGGAGGGGGGAGGGGCAGGGGGAACGGGCTACAGCATCTAAATCTGCTGCTCTTCCCCCAATCAATTAGATCTGTGAAATCCATTTCTCTTTGCATGTTTGCTCTTGTTTGCAATAATTACAACCTCCACCCCAAACAGGCATGATAAACACCTCTGATTTAGAAGTGTTTGTTCAGATCGGAGGGACCTGCTGCTTGTCTTGCTGTTTATAAAACCGTGGAAATCTACAGGGACTACACAGGCTCATCACCATCTGTGGCATTACTCCAAAACAAGGTCTGCACAGAGAAGTGCCCTATCAGGGCACTGCGAGGAGGAGGCAAAGTCAGACTGACATATAATGGGCTGCTCTCACCTCGTCTGCAGAACAATGCCATCGCCATTAATTGGGCTGTTAGCAGAGGCTCACACACACACACACTCTCTCTATGTCCATACTTTATGTGGATAAGTATGTGAGGGATTTGGACTGATTTTAACTCATAATTGTACACTTAGACACAGCTACAATGTTTATTTATTACTTATTTATAATAAAACTACACATTTTAGCTCTTATCATCACATATTATACATCTATATATATATATTATATTTATAAGTGCTGTAAAAGGCTGATTGCATCCTGTTCTATTTACAATATTTTCCTTATAAAAAGAAGACATTTTATTTATTCTTTTGCAGTCAGACTTTCTATTGTTAGCAAGGATTTAAAAAAAATAAAAAATTTTAAATGTTTCCAAAACCTATTGTCTAGTTTATCAAAACCAATTGTTCTGTTGGAACAACTGTGACCTGCAGGAATTTCACAAACAAAAGGCAACGCAAAACTTCAGGACACTTCCTGCACCACTGCTTCATATCAGATAGAGACCATGTTGTAGTGATTTGTAAGAGAGGCTTTTTGAAGTCTACAAAATAACTTTATTGTCTTTTGATTGACGGATGTCACAAATCAGACTCCTAATGATTGACAAATGCTGTGAACGCATCTGAAGGAGAACATTTTGGTGACATATGAAAAACAACTGATAATAATAGAACATTTTCCTACAACGGTCCTCAACTCAGGTATAAAGCTTAGACATCAGGGTATCAAAATCTACTTCTAGCGTCTTTTTAGGCTTTAGAATGAGGTTTACTGATAAAAATGACTTACAGATATGTGCATATTTTCATGCATTTGTATACAACCTACATATTCATGACAATGTAGGCTATTATTAAAAGCACTATTAATATTCCTCTGATCTGTGACTAAAATGCTGTATGCAGCAAGAACCTAATTCTAGTAGTCCTTACACTTGGAAAGAATGAAATAGGATCCCCTCAGTTAACTGTGACAAACTTTTTTTTTTATAGGCTACATAGATCCACACTGAACTACATATGCAAAATCATAATATTTGAATTCTTATGCAGAGCGTAACTCTCCATATGAATAATTAATTGTCTTACAAATCTTCTCACACATTATTATTGTTATGAAATAACAGCTTTCTATATATCTAACATTAGTCACAATGTTTATCCGCTATTAGTACTATATACTTGTGCAGACCCAAGATTATTATCCTTCCTTTGTTCGGTGGCGTTCTTCCATTCCACGTCACTTATTTCATTTAGTCCTGGTGTTGTAAATGTCTGACTTGGTCGATAAATCCCTTAGCAGCACATTACTGTTCACCTGTGGTGTTCATTTTACTAAATATTAGGGAAATAATGTATGCATGTTGTTGCCTTTGACCAATGATGCATTATCTCTAATACATTTATGTTGTTGTCGTACCAATGACCCTGCATTAATCGGTTTGTATAAATGCCAAAAACTAAAAGTGAAAGGATGTTCAGGATGATCACAGTATATGCTTCGCTTTCCAAAAGAGCAATGATGACCCACAGATAAGTGCACTGATCCAAAAACCAACTAACTAACCAACAAACATTGTTTAGGTAATTCCCACTAACCATCAGTATGTGTAGCACATTGTAACCTTAACTACAAAGCCTTATAGACAGACCGAAGAAAATGAGATTCCTGTTATTTATCAAGGTGCCCATAAGACATTAGCTAATATTAAACCTATCTATTAAACCTGAAGGTTGATGAATAAAATACACCAATAATGGCATTAAGGTCCTGTCTTTCTGGAATTCACATGTTCTCCATGTTTTCTTGTGGGTTTCTGGTGCAGTTTTCTTCCACCATCCAAAGACATGCAAGGAGTGAGTTTGACAGGTGACCTGTCATGGGAATTTTCTTGTTTTTTTGCACAATGCATGCTGGGATAGGATCTTCCTGCAACCCTCCAAGGGGTAAGTAGTAGGTATAGATGTACAAATAAAAGATTTGTTGTACAACACTGAATTTAATACTGCATGCAACTATATTAACTGTAGTTATAGCCATAATGTATATGTCAGTGTTTACACTGTGTTACAGTGAAAACACTGACACACTTTAAACACTTACAGTGTTTAAAGCTTATTAAAAGAAAGCTTCTTAAAAAAAAAAAAGAAAGAAAGATTTTTAATCAAGGAGTAGATAATTTCTAAATCACACCTCAGGTTCAGGGGTTTTCCTTGTTCGTTTTTTAAATTTTTATTTTACATTTTTTTTATATAAATTGTACAGGAACCGTGTTTGTTTAAAAGATGAAGTCTTGGATCAGTGCATGTGCACATCTTTTTGCTTCTTTTCACATTTATTTCTTTGAAAGAAGTCAATACAGTAAGAAGAGATATTATTTTTATATGTTTTGACATTTGGTTTAGGTATTGACAATATTTGTGAATCTGAATACAAAGCAATTGTATGTGGTACGGCTTCACTTCACCCCTAATGTTGCACCTACCCACTCATATATTTTATTTTGACCTGTACCTCTAGTCTTTATGACTTTTTTTCAGTAGTATTGCTATTGGAGAAAATGAAAACCACAATGGAGGACATGCATTCAAATTATTGCTAAATTACAAAAATGTAAACCCATTTCACTGTTTGAAGGCACTTGGCATCAAAGTCCCCCTTCTGTGACCTCATCAACCATTTTGCAATTTTCCAAAGAGACCTTGCAAGCAAATCATTGGTTTAGAGGTTGAAAAAAAAAAGATTTATACGTCCTGCCCAAAGCATTTCTATTTTAGTAGGTTATTCTTTGTGTCAGGTATATGGGCCCCATGTCATAACAACTTTTAAAGTAGAGTGTATCAAGAGAATATAAATTGTTTTTTAGAAATACGGCTACTAGCCTATATCTCCTGTATTTTTTTAAAGAAATATTTTTAGACCAGTTGCTCTTTTTTTTTTTTTTTTATATATATATATATATATATATATATATATCAACATTTTCTTAAAAATTACAATAAGAAGTGTTACATAGCCGTGAGACGGGTCATCTTAAAGCAACAAATTATTTACTTTTAACAGTGGATGCTAGGAGATTTTCGATCTTAATCCTTTTAGACCTCAGTGAGGCTTTTGATACTGTAGATCATGCAATTTTAATTGATTGCCTCAAGCACTGAGTGGGTATCAGAGATACAGCACTGTGCTGGCTCAGCTACTACATTTCCCATAGAACCTTTTCTTTCACTGTAGGCAATTTATCATCCTGCTTGCCAGACATAACTTGCGGGGTCCAGCAGGGTTTAATTTTAGGTCCTATCTTCTTATGTTCCCACTTGTCCATAACATCTGTAAACATGAGGTCTTTTTCAACTGATATAACTGAGGGTTTCTTGATTGTATTTCCTGCTTTATAGTTCTTTGTCTTTCCTCTGGTGTTTTTATAAATGGCCTAACACACAATTTAGCACAATTTCTGATTTACAATGAACAACGAAGTATGATTTGATGTAGATAAAAAGGGTCATGCTTATTTCTATTAGCTTAAATATGCTGCCTCAGAATAAAAACTGATTTGTTATCAATGCTTTTTTCTTTAGGATTTGAAAGTGTGGCACTCAACAGTGACATAGCATCAGATCATCTTTTCACCACCTTTGAGCTTATTCTTAAACTCATCACCACCAATCCACTTGAAGCAGCAGACGGAGAACATGAAGAACTCAATCAAATACTATAAATTCATATTGAAATCGCAAAACTGCATAGGTAGTATCTACTCATGAAGTTACAGTAGGTAGCTTTGACAAGCAGCAGATGATTATGACTGAGGCGAGGTTCAATGTCAATGAGTAAAACTGAGTGTAGCAGTAGCAGGCCTAAAAAACACAAAACAGGAGCTCAGTAGTTTAGATGTACGATATGAAGTACAGTAAAGCAGGCTGTCACATAATCCTATTGGTTTTGATTAAAATATATCTAAAGCTTTGCTGAATATGAAACGTTTTGACAAAATAGGACTGTGACAACCTCCGAATTTCCCATGAAGCCATTGCAAGAATCCACAACTAATTACAATGCAAAAACAGCCTACTGTAAATCTAGATAGCAGCAACAAAGAGCAGACATTTGCAGCCAGCAAACATCATGACAGCAAACCCATAGAACAATTTACAGTGCTGTTATTGTACTAATAGTGCAACTTAACAGAGCCACAACATTGCCAACACACACAGTGCATGTGAGCACAAGCAGCGCTTACCTTGTTGAAGTGAAGCTGCCGGCAGCAGGACACCACACTCCAGCTACTGGCCTGAAGTTCACCGTTGTTGCTGTGAGACGTCAAACAGTCGATAAACAGACACAAAACCAACAGTGGGGAGATCCAAACGGGATAATTTCCCCCCAAAGCTTGTAAAACACAACAGGTGGCAGCAAGTGTTGGAAGCAGCATTAGAGTTCTGCAACTGCAGCAGCTTTTTTTTTTTTTTTTAATTTTTTTTTTTAAATACATCCAAGTCATTGCAGAGTGACACAGTGAACGTTTAAAATTGCCCGCCAATTTGCAAAAAAAGTGAATTCAATCTTTATTAAATCAAGCAGAGTGGGCTCTGTCATGTGTGGCTGCTGCTGGTAGCTGGAGGCCAGGCTGCAGTGCAACATCACTTGTTGGTTTGACAACAGTTTTTAGCAATGCAAATTTAAAAATTCAACTTTCAATTCTAATCAAGAATTAAAACAAAACATTTTTTTTAAATGGAATAGGTTGAACATTAATAACTGTGAATATCCTTGTGTTTGATAATGGAACAATTATACATAATTTTCACCTTTTATTTTACCTTCTATTATAACTCCCACTACTACATCACAGTAGGCCACTATACAATAGGTGAATGTTAGAAGTCCAACTTGTAAATAATTGCGAAGTCATTCTGTAAGCATAAGACAAATAAATAAATTGGCCTCGTGTATCATTTAAATATCAGTATCACAGAAGATATGGTCGTTTAAATTCAAATTAAGAAGACTAATCAATTACATGAATGAAAATAATGTTATATCCCCAGCCAGCTGCAGACACTTTGAACACAGATCAACATAATAGATGATTTTAAACTATACAGTCTGTTTTTGGTGCAAAATTAATCTGAAAAGCACAAATGAGTTCTCCATTGTTATGTGTAAATATATTAGTAACTGAGAAAATATTATGTCATTGTGAAAAGAATCAGCACAGAGTTGTAATGTGCATTAAAAATGTCTCTAATTTCTGCAGCGCTCATTAAAACTGATAATAAATTTAAAATTAAATCATCCCTCTACACAAAAAAATATATTAGCTGGACAGCTTTTTTCTTTTGGTAATTGCCTTTGATGGTACATTCAAACCATGTTAATACCAACATTTTCTCCCTCTGCGACAAGAGTCAGGTGAAATGAAATATTAAAATGTTAAGGTAGCCTTATTAATGGCAGTAATATTTTCTGAGTCAGGAACAGTTGGCCTTGACTGAACAGGCCATGAAGTACCTTATATAATAATAGACGCGTTCTTATGGGCACTATACTGAAGATCGTCATAGCAATCATGCATCCATTGAGGCTAATGGAGGACATTATGTGCTCACTTGAGTTATTGAATTAGTTTAATGCAAATTTTCACTGCTTTAAATTGATTAATGTTTTGGGCTTAAAGCCTTGTAGAAGAAACATAAAAGGAGAATAGCCTGACAATTTTACTTCATTATCACATTACAGTAAAGAAAACATTTCTAAGACAATATTCAAGTAATAAGACAATCAGAAGGCTGCCAATTCTCCTGTATCCAACCACACCAAGGTTTCTGTGGCTCGTGTCTTCCTTGTAAAAAGAAAGAAAGAAATAATGAAAAAATATGTAGCTCTTTTATTGTGAATATTCATTTTTTTCACTAATGTTTTTTACTACTCTTAGTGAGCCCTTTGTCTTTCTAAATAAAAGTATCTGGCTAAAATATAAATGAGGTGTGGATCCACTTTTGTTTCTTGTCCTTCCTGAGAATGATGATCCTGAAAGGTTGTGGAGACACAAACAACTCACACAGTACATACATACATACAATGTAAATACAGCACATTCAGTCATTGTATTAAAGCCTCTCACTTTTTTTGCAACAAAATGGAAATTGGACATGTGTGATTGAATACACTTTTATTTCACGTCCCGGTCCCATGTCTAAATTGTGTTTTGCTTGTTTTCAGTCTTCAGTTATTTATTTCCTGTTTTATTTTGGTATACTCACCGTTGTCTCTCGTTTGAACTACTTCACTTCCTGCCCTCGTGTGTTTCCCGCCTGTGTGATTACCTGCCCCGCCCTGATCACTTTCACCTGTCCCTGATCACCAGTTTGTCTTGTCTGTTTTAGTAAGTGTCTCAGCTATATACCGAGTGCTAATTCCTAGTGTTTGTTCCCTTGCTTTGTTTCACCGACGTATAGTCAGTCGAGTGTTTTTGTTCCTCCGTTCTGTATGTTTATTATTTTGCCCTTTTTAAGTAAAGACTGTTACTTAAACCTTTTTGTCTGTGGGTTGTGCTTTTAGGTCAATTTCCTGCTGGTGCCATATTAACACTGTCATATAAATGTCTGAGTGTTAGTAAAAAAAATATACATTATGTTTATGTTTTTTTTAAAGCTGATTTCAACCAGTATTTTAACAGCAATATTCCCTTGTCCCTTTTGCTGTTTCTGGAGATGGACTGGACTTGATCAAACCTTTTATTTATTTATTTTTTTTAATTTGCAACATACTCGGGCAGCTGTTTCTATAACTGCACGTTTTAGACACGGTAGTATTTTGTGTTTGTCAAGGGACTGAAGCCAAGAGGCAAATCATATTCTCATGGTGTGTCATGCAAGTCAATAATGACCACAGCATGTACTGTATTAGTCATCAGGATATGTATTATATTCAATATTGAGGGGCCAGTGTAATTATTTTTCTCTAACCTTATTTGACAATCGTCTCCTTGTTTCTGTTAAAGAAGCCTTGACTTCCCCTCGCTGAGGCCCAGCTGAAATTCACCCTCTTCACCTTCTTTCTTTGACGTCGTCCCCTGAGCCCCCGCTGCTTGATTTAAACCATTTGGCCTGTTATATGGTGAGGTCAGGTGTTAACAATCCGCTTCTTCTGAAGGGGCTGACTGGTCTTAAATTCATAAATTAGTTTTGCCGAAAACCCTGAGTGTGGCGATACAGGCTCAACCTACATCAGCAACCATAAGGAAACCACTTTAAATCATATTTTTAAAACGACAGTTCACCCCATAATACGAAATACCTATTTTTACTCGATCTTTGTTTTGGTGTAAGATTCCAAGTGTTGAAGATATCAGCCGTAGAGATGTCGGCCTTCTCTTGAATATAATGGGACTAGATGGCACTCGCCATGTGGTGCTCAAAGCAAGTAAATTTGAAAAATTCAACAGCAATGTCTTTCCAGAAATCATGACCCGGTTACTCATGATAATCCACAAACCTTGTTATGGGCAGTTTCATGTAGGAACTATTTATTTTTTCCTACCTAAATGCATCTGCAAAAGAGGGAGCACGAGCCTCTCCCTCTCGTCCACAAGCAGAGAACGGCTTCATTCTAGATTTTAGACAAGACCCGTGTGTCTGAGCCAACCTGCCCACTGGTCTTGACGGCGCTTTAATCGTGTTTTTTGGAGATTTTTTAAACAGTGCTTGTGAAGATGGGATTTTTTTTTAACATTTCAAAAATACCAGTGTATTGTGGACTAGGGCTTAGTACCCTTTGTCTAGCGTTACAGTCTTGTTTTTCTTGTGTCTAGTGTATCTGTTTTTATTTTTTATTTCCCCTGTTTACCTGACCTCGTTTTTGTCATCCTTCTCCCGGAGTTGATTGCCTTTTCTCTGATTGACCACCTGTGTACCAAATATTTTTTTTGTCAAGTAAAGACTGACCATTTACCAAAATCCTGTTTTTGACTCGTGCTTTTGAGTCCTTTGCCTGTGGTTTCACCATTCGCTACATTTTGTGAATAATTCTTTTTGCATACGAGAAATCACGAGAGAGCTGATATGTCACGTGGAAAGCTCAACTCTATATAAAAAAAAAAAAAAAAAGAATCATGTAGCTGGTGGTGGGCTCAGTCAGCACATGCTTTGTGTTCTGCCTCACACATACACTGATATCGCTGCTTCTGCCTTCGCTAATGTCGCTCATTAAAGATCTCTCTCTTGTGTCAGTCTCTGGTCCTTTTCCGAGATCCCAGCTCCTCCATCCTTGAAATTGAAGGCTGGAGTGAATCTTATCGCCTCTCATTAGCTTCATTCCCATTCTGTCTGGCTCCCTTTATTGCTTAGTGTTAACCTTCTCACTTTGTAGCATTCATGGAGAAGTGATGTCCTTCTGTCAGAGGAATTATATGAGTTTCAATATTTCAGCACACTTATCCTTGACATATAATTTGAACCCCAACAAAAGAGGCTGTCTGTATCAAGCCTGGATCAAGTTGCTATACTTAATTTAATTTATTTCAATTATTATACATTGTTGTACATGTTATAGTTGCAGTCTTATTTATAAAGGTTCAATTTAAGAGGGATTGATGTCAAAGAAAAGGCATGGTGAAGTGCATATCTTTAGGTGTTCATGGACTATAAACCACTAAACTGTCTGAACCTAATTGTATGATAAGGAATTAGGTAATATTCCCTTCCACAGAATCTGAAATCAGCAGCAATTTGAGTCACAGGAAATGTATACTAATTATGTTGTTGGGTGGATGCAGTTTTACAGAACCATTGCCTTATGCTTTTGTTTGGTTTGATTGATGTATTTTGCATTGATGCAGTTAAATCGTCCCTTTTTTAAATTCACAAACAGAAGAGCTGACTCTACTCCTGTCTGACAACTGGGAGATGTCTGTTGTTTTAAAAAGCTGCTCCTCTGAAAATATCTTTCCTCAGTAGACTGCTGTGACGCAGTGTCCACTGTCGCATAAAAACGATTGTTCACCCTCCCAAAATACATAATCTTAATCAAGTACTGTGCATACAAAATCAAGAGTTGCGATCTGTGCCATGCTTGTATCAGGGAATCATATTGGTTTCAAATATGGATTAAAATGAGAGACTGAGATGTCCACTATTCATCCATATTGACATCGAATTGATATATACTATTTTCCTTGCCATTTGGACATGATGTCTGGAAATATCCTGGTTTGTTTTTGTTACAGCTGATGGTTTTCAGTTATATTACTTTTTTTTCTTACTTTTTTTTCTCATTTCAATATATTAACATACATACAATATATCAAGGTCTTACAGTAAACCTGTTAGTTATCTCATTTTTAAATCCTTTGGAGTTTCTCTGTCTGCTTTTCATTTTCTCTGCTCATTTACATGCCTATTATAGTTTACTCATATGACCCTCAGGAACAGTCTTCATGATTTAGCATTTCATTTCCACATCAAACTGTCAACTTCTCATATGCGAAGATATTTTGAAAGGCAGTTTTTATTGACTTTTACGTTAATAGCGCCATTGTTCGTGAATGATACATGACTGATTTTTCTAAATAAATCAAATATTTCTCTTGATAACTTTTTCAAGCAAACAACATGGAACAAAGGGCTGCAGCATCTTTTTGTGCCACAAGACAAGTTCAACATTTCCTCATTTCTCCAAGACAAAAGTGTAAAATTATGTTTTCAGTACATTAAAAGATGATGTACTATTCTTTTCCCTGTTTTCTTTCCCATATTTATCCAGGAATCCTGCGGGGTAAATATGCTTGTTTTCGGCATTGCATGCAAACATATGATGGAACCACTGCAATTAGGACAAAGTGATCAAACTCAAAGCTTTGATTTGCAAAGAGATGCTGCTGCTAAGATGTATGCACCACATTGTTTTTCAGCATTTCTAATTATTTAATAAATGGCTGTCTGTCTTTGTCTATTCATATGACACTATGTTCCTTATTAAAAAAAATTAGAGTGACAGTTTTAGTATTCACTGACTTCCCTGCTCTATCTTCTATCTTCCGGCAGCTGTAAAAAATGTTTGCTTTAGAGGTGTATTATGGAGATTGAACACTCTGGGAAGTTATTCTCTCAGCTTGGATGCATTATAATCCTTTGATAAATAATTAGAGGTATTGAAAGACTAATTGTATTTTTTCATTACACATGATATCAGTGTAGCACGCCTGTATACTCGCATCAATTTAGTTGAACGAGAAGCTTGTTTGTGTCTGCTTCAATTAAAGTCACACTGGCTGTCGGAACTGGCATTTCAATTGTGTTTTGTATTTGTCATAGTCTTTCCAACTCAAGCAGGATTCTGCGGATGCGATATAAGGTTCAGTGCGAGAGGGAAGCGCAAAAGTTCATCATCATCATCAGCATCAGCATCAGCATCATCAAAATGCTTCTGAATGAATAACTTACAGCAGCCAGGGTTGTAACTATGGTGTCTTGGGAAAAGGAAACAGAGGAAAGGAACATTTTGTTGGGGTGAACAGGGTGTGAGGAATGGAGGCACGCTTTGTACAGAACTCTGTAATGCTGTCACAGGTTGCAATTATTGATATCTGCATTTTCAGTTTGATTATCTGTCTCTGTTTCAAAGATAGAGGAGTTTTAGGCCTACAACATCTATGACTAAGCGCCTTAAGGTGGTAGACAAATTATATTATATATTAAAAAAAAAAGACGTAGCTCTAATGGCATGGTCTGGCCAGAGACAAACCACAACAATAACCACAAGCAGACCAACAGAAAACACCACTGCACATTATGACACAACTGTGGGCTTATATTAGGACACATACAAAGTAAAATGATTTGTCAACTCCTAATGTGATGCCTCTTATATTCCTGTTGTGCAGCTCATATGTAATGTGTCATTTGCTGACTTGTGCTGCCTTGGAAAATCACATAAAGATCAAATTGCCTGACCTGTTTTATAGCAGACACATGTTGCATTGAACATTGTATAACCCATCTTTATAGCAGTGTTTGTAATTGTGATTATTTATGAAGTTTTTATTATTTTGTCCAGTCCATGGATTTGTTGTAAATGACAGTAATATTGCTGTGGGTTACTTCACTAAAGCTGCTGTCAGCCTATAGTTGATTAGACTATGCAGTCACTTCTGTATCTGATCTGATCTGTATCATCAGTGAAGTGTTATTTAGCCCTATATTGACTTTGTGCAACACAATCAATTTTTTTTAAAAATAAAAAGCCAAATTGCCTTGTGTAGATTTTTGGTGGGGGATACATTTTAGCCTGGAGTCTTTTCAGAGTGATCTTCATTTTTAGGGACAGATTGATAATCTACAACAGGTGACTTATGTGTTTGCTTCTTGTTGCTGCTAAAGGCAGGTGAAGCAACGATATATGAACTGTACTGTGATCAAAGACAGGCCACGAGAAATAATGGTTCCGTCTGTGACCTCGGGTAGAAAAACAAATATTTCTTATATTGCAATTTTACATGTAAAATATCTCTATGTTGTCCATTACAGCTGGGAAAATGGTCTAAGTGAATCAAACAGATTGCCTAGGTAATATAAATTGTAGTCGCTGCTCATTTTGCCATATTGCTTACAGATAATAACAATCAACCACTTCCTTCAGCTCATCAAATTAACATCCTTCAGATAAAATCTAACTTTGCTGCTGTTGTCATTCCACATACCTCTTCTGTTATTTAGCTGTGAATCACAGAGACAACATTTATTGGCATAACCTTCTGGTAACACACTTGTTTCATCTATTACCAACAGATGGCTCTTTAGAATGACATTCTCTTTGTGACCTTGAGCTGGGGCAGTTTTATTCTTTGACAAGGACAACACTTTCAAGAGCCGCACTATTTCTCAGTCAGCGTGCATATGCATCAGCCTTTTCCAGGAGGGATTTAATCTAAATTATAGCAAGGTTATCTTTCTCGAGTCCATTAAGTTAGTTCTGCCATAGTGACTTGTAAACCAGGCTGTGTGTTTATTGTTTGCTTTTGTTTGTCACCAATAAAAACTTAAAAAAATAAATAAATCAAAACATTAGTTCTTTCTGCCACTTCAGTGAAGAAGTTTGTGTCAAAACATATTGAGGCCACAGACAATAAGATCAAAGCATTGCATTTTAGACAGATGGGCATATTAAAAGGAAATAAGTCCCCTACACACACACACACACACACACACACACACACACACACACACACACA